>JANPWL010000110.1:0-79858 GCA_027406405.1 Blastocystis sp. subtype 1 | reverse complement strand
AAACTCTCTTCATTCAATTCTCCCATTTCAATCACTTCCAACGAAGGCACATTCTCAATCTCACACGCGGAATAATCAGAGAAGGATCCACAACCAATCTTCAATTCTCTCAGTCTTTCACAATTCTTCAAATAGAAATGACTATCTGTATTAAAACCATACCCCGTCATAAACAACGTGAAGCACTTCCTTCCAATCACCACACTCTCCAATTGACTCAATCCAATCAACTTCACTACCTTCACAAACTCAAAGCAATCATCTCCCACTTCAAGCACCCGCAATCTGGGAATGAAGGACAAATCCAATACACGCCATTCTCTTCCCTTACAATTGTGGTCTTGAACGATCAATTCTTCAATGTAGCTGTGAAGGAATAGATTCTCTTCATTCAGTACCACTCTCTTGCTCAGCTGTTCATCATTCATCCATTCCCCTTCAAGCACGGTCTTACCATTCCGATCATACTGAGTGCCTCTTCCCCATCTCTTTCCTTCGCAAACCCCTCCTTCGTATTCCACCTTCTGGATGTCCGGATAGTAACTTCTGCCGTAGCACACATTCACTTCTCCAATTCGGAATCCTTCATACATCCTTCTGTTCTCACTATCGTACAACACGCCCCAACCATAGGGTTTGTTCTGAAGCACATCACCTTCCCACCTCTCTCCATCATCATTCAAATCCAACACTTGAGCATGCTCGATGTCTTTCACCTCCTCTCCATCCACTCGCAACAACTCGTGCGATTCAACACTTACTTCGATCACTCTATCCTTCCCAAATTCCAACACAATAGAGGAGGATATCTCAGCAATCCCCTCATTGAAGCAATGCAAGCTCTTATCCAAACATAGGCACAGCACCACATCTTGCTTGTTTCTTTGTATCGCCTTGTCAAACAGTTTCCTGTACCTGACCACCTTCACCAGGTTAAGAAGAAACACTGAATGCCCCTCCTCTCTTATGCTGTCCACTTCTTCCTTCACGAAGGGATGCTATTCATCAATCTTCAGACAAACCACTCACCTCCATCAACTGTTCCACACTCCATCGCTCTTCCACATCCCTCACCAAACAGTTGCTCACAAAGTCCACAAACGCCGAAGACCATTCCATCACAGCAAGAGAAGGAAAAGCGCCTTCGCATACTCTTTGTTTTACTTCTTCTTGATTGCAACCCTCAAATGGATTCCTTCCCTCAGCCAACTCCATCAGTGAAATCCCAAGCGACCACACGTCACTCTTCTGCTCTCTCTGTTCTTTGAATACTTCAGGAGCCATGCACCAAGCAGTACTCTTCGTTGAGTGAAAAGGATTCAAGTGCTCTCCCAGCCCATAACCACTCAACTTCACCAGCCCTTCAACTGAGAGGAACATGTTCCCAGGCTTCAGATTCTACTACTCAACTCTGCCGTCATCACCCACGCCATGCATGAGATTGCGACCGTGTAGGTAATGCAATCCCAACAAGCAGCAGCTCGCAATAGCGCACAAATATTTCTCATTCCGTGAATATTCACCAGGGTAATAGGTTAGCAGTGATCCGAGAGGGCAATACTCCATTCGAATCTAATTCATCAATCACACCCCAGTTCCACACTTTCAATGTACGATCCATCACGTTTACATCATTGTATTTCACAACAAAGGGAGATATGCATTCCTTCAATTGCTCAGGCTCGATTCGCAAGCACTCACTTAACGAAACTCCTGTTACTTCCTTTTCCACTACATACTCTTTCCTTTTCTCATCATACACTTTACTTACAATAACTCTTTCACTACACGTCATTCCATTCTCCAACCCCAAACTCCTTCCTTAACCACTCCACACATATTTCATTATTGGATTTGAACCAATTCATTGGATACCACAAAGGGAAAGAAATGACTGAGGTAGTGTTTCGACTTCATATCTGTCTTCCAAACTATGATGCTCCCTCTTCCCTTTCTATATTCATTTCCAAACCATCGTTTAGTGTGCCATGTCATGGATCTCCTTTCATTCCCTTTCATTGAGTTCCTTATACCCTCTTCATTCCAATACTCTACTACCAGCAATAATCACATGAATCATCCTCTGTACTCTCTTTTGAATATTCCATCCCACTCGCCCTAACCCCGCATTCAATCTCCTCTCTTCGATTCAACTCCTCAGCTATTCACATCGATTTCTCCCCAATCCCTTCTCCTACAACCTAGCCCTTCAACACAATTCATACTCCCATCCCATCTCAACCACCTGCAATCCGAATATCCAATCCCCTTTAAAACAACAGAGAACAACCCAAATCCAAAAGCAGCCCCGATTTCAGTCCCCTCCTTCATTCTTCATTATCTCGCCGATTATGAAATCATTCCTTGGATTCATACTTGGAATCGCTTTGATCTGCGGATCTGCTGCCGCCAAGAGTGGAAGCGAGGTATTCTGCTCCTTTCTGTTCCTTTTGCTCTAGAGCAAGTACCAGCGATTGCAGAAGATGGTGGTCAACAACCAAGTGACCCTAAACGACGATACCTACACCGAGTTCTTGTTGCGGGGAGATCGCGATTTTGACGCCTTCGTCCTCTACACGACAATTGGCAATCGTTACCAGTGCAGATTGTGCCCGTACTGCTTTGCATGTGTCCCTCATTGTGTAGTACGACGAATGCGGAATTTGCTCGTGTGGCGAAGGCATATGCCGCACTGAAAGAGAAGCCGGATCGCAACGTCGTCTTCATTCGCGTTCCGATTGACATTGCTCCCAAGGTGTTCTCGTTCCACTCCATCGTGAGTGCGCCCAGTATCAGCTTCCTGTCCTCCACCGAGGTGTTGGGGAAGAAGGTGCCGGCATCCTTCTCTCTTGACAGAATAGCTCAATGCGGACAACGACTTCCAGCTGGAGTATCCCGTGCGTGCCGAGAACATCGCCTCCTTCCTGCGCTCCAAGATTCACGTGCAGGTTGCCATGACTCGATAGTTTCATCCGCAGATCGAGATTAAGCGCTTCCCATGGCCACAAGTGATCATCCTCTCTCTCTTCGTGTTCGGCCTCCCGCTCTGCGCCTACGTGTACCTCTTCCTCAACGACAAGGTGTACGCGTGGCTGGGCCACACCAAGTTATTTGTGCTCCTTTCCCTCCTTGTGTATTCCCTCCAACCGGCCTTCAGACGTAGCTACGGCGTGGCGGTCACGGGCATCGTCTACGACATCATCAACGACCCGCCGCTGTTCAACTGCGACCAGCGCGGCTGCAGCATCTTCGCCACGCAGGGCCAGAACCAGCAGACGCTGGCGGAGGGTCTGGTGACGGGCGCGATGCGTGGGTGTGGGGGAGGTGTGTGAGGCGTAGTGGTGGGGTGTGCGTGGAGTGCGATTCGACTGCTGGAGGGCGTGGGCAAGAGCGTAGGGGTGTTGGAAGGGCGTGAGGCGAAGGAGTCGGGGGAGAAGGAGATCAACAAGTACATCATCGTCTTCGGAATCTGCTTCACGCTGTACTTTTTGTGTTTCTGCGTCCGCACGCCGTGGTATCCGACCGTGTTTTCGTATTGGGGGTAGTGTGGTAGTGTTGCGTGTTTGATGGAACAAACTCGGAAAAGAAGAGAGAAGGAGAAGACCGTGTGGTGTGTGTAGGTGTGGTGCGGAAGAAGCGTGCTGGAAGGGAAGGAAGGGTGGTTGGGCGTATCGGGGTAGAACCCAGGCTCCAAGCAGATTGCGTAGTGCTTCGCGTCAGACCCACACACTCACCCCACCGGTGCGAAGGGAGGCTGCTCGCTCACCCAGTTGGACGTGTACACAATCAGCGCACACTCCGTCGTGGCAACTTCCACCCGCCGTCCACTCTCCTCCTCCTCCAACACCGCCACATGACGCAGACGCTTCACATCGCCCTCCTTCGCGTAGTTGCGCAGGCAGAAGGCGTGATCGATGCCCGGGCGCCCGCCGCCGTCCACCTCGTTGATGGCAGGGGTGAGCGTGCGCAGTGTGGTGAAGTCCATCAGGGTGTGATTCACGGGGTAGGGAGTTTCATCGGGGATCTAGTGATGATTGTGGGCCCCATCCCGTACCATGTCCTCTCCGTTCAGGAAGAAGTCCGCGTCTACCTGCAGTTGCTTGACATGATACTAGTACTTCGTTCAAACGTGATTGTCCACCTTGCGCTTGCAATTCCCAGAGAGGTTCCAGTAGGCATGGTTTGTCATGTTCACGATGGTCGGCTTCTCGTTGCCGCTCGCCTCAAACAGCATGTCCAGCTCGTTTGCTGCGGTGAGGGAGTAGGTGGCCTTGACATGCAATCGTCCGGGATACCCCTCCTCCATGTCCGGAGACTCGCGAGAAAAGACCACGGAGATGCGGTCGGACTGCTCCTCGACGCTTCCCTCCCATAGGCACTGATCGTGAAGGAAAAAGGGGAGAAGCAACCTTGTCGAAGCCCTTCACTCCTCCGTGATTGTGGTTGTTTCCACTGTTGGTTGCCAGCGTGTAGTGGTCGCTCCCCAAAGAGAACTCACCGTGCTTGATGCGGAAGGCATTTCTAGCATTGACTTATTGTAGTAATCCAAACCTGCCAATTGTGGCTCCAAAGTAGTCACTCTTGTGGACAATGTCGTCAAGACTCGTTCTGTTCATGGTAATTTCCTGCATGTCATCTTAGGAACATTGCAATACTTCAACAACTCCGTTCTTATCTGGGCAAGTACACGAAATCAGCGTAGCACCGTAGTTGATGAACGCGACGGTGAGAAATCCATTACTACTAGTTACACTACCCAGATAGAATTACCTGATGACATATTTGAACACTTCCTGACCATCGATAGTGCCAAAGGATGATATCTATAGCCCATTAGAGTTAGCGAGAGATGGCAACAGAAGAGGAGAACTTGGACATGGAATCGCTTCGGAATGAAGGAGAAGGCAGTGCGCGTTCAGTGATTCCTTGACTATCAATGACAATCCCATCGAAGGGTAGAATGGCTGCTGCATCATACAGAACGATGTGCAACATTGAAAAGAAGAACTCCCACCATTTTGAGCAACAATGCCCATCATCACTCTGATCAGTGAGAGCAAATCACATTGTGAATTGCCTCCGTCTTTTATCCACCTCAACGAATGTTTTGCTTTGATTGTCACATCATCCCCACTTCAAAAGAAACACCTCCGATGAACAGAAACCGTGATTTGGATTCTTTTCGTCTGCAGTTTCTCTTCCCATAGGGACTATAACAAGAGAACGGCGTTGTGTACGTATTCCTATATGCACCCTAAAGGACGTAGTGCTTCTGCATACAACAGCCACTATTGGGACAAATCATGCGCTTTCCTGTGCGTTTGTGACAGTAATAAAAGGAAGTGGAATGAAATCTGTATATCTGATATCATTTGCTGCACTGTTGCTGGCCGTTTCTTTCGCGAGTAAGATAGGGGGAGTGTTCCCATGTGTAGCTTGCCCTTCCCAGGAATCGGGGGGTGTAATGTGGCCGGAAACGGAAAATGGAGACATTGCTACTTATAATTGTACTGGAACTTTTGTTGGTGAGAAATCACGCGAGTGCAGCATCGACGGTGTATGGGGAGAGGTGATTGGAGAGTGCAGTGGGAGCAAAATGAATTGCTGAAGAATAGCTCGTGATAAGTGCCCTCCAGAGTCGTATCAGGACCACCAGTGGCCGGAGACGGATTCGTCTACTACTGCCACTATTCCCTGCGGCGACGGACAGTCTGGATCCTATTCCCGCGAGTGTCTTGCAACGGGCGAGTGGAGTAGTACTGTAGTCAACGGATGCTGTTGGAAGTTCGGCGCATGCGTTAGACATAGCGTCCTCGGCTTGCCAGGAGAAGGAGGAGATGGGAGTGGTGTGGCCGACGACAGACATCGGGGGCACTGTGACCCGGGACTGCCCCGCTGGACAGATGGGAGAGATGTCGCGTGCGTGCCTGGAGGGAGGCGTTTGGGGCGACATTGTCAACTATTGCGGTAATCACCGGAATTCGCAGTGATGCCTAGTTCCCAGGAGCTGTCCGGCGGAGGCCGTGGAGGGCGTCACCTTCCCCGAGACTCCCGCCAACTCCACCGCCACGGCCCCGTGCCCTGCCGGCAAGTCGGGCTCCATCACCCGCTTCTGCAGCGTCGACGCCACCTGGGCGGCGCCCGTGAGCGCGTGCGGTAAGCGCTGCTGCGGAGGATGAGACGCAGTGGACCTGCAGTGCCCCGCCACCTCCAGCGGGTACCTGAGCTGGCCCGCCACGCCCGCGCTTAGCGAGGCGCAGGTGGAGTGTCCCGCGGGAATGCGCGGCCCGGCGCGGAGAGCGTGCAAGGCGGACGGCACCTGGGACGACATCAGCGCGTCGTGCGGTGGGCGCTGGCGGAGGGCGTGACGTGCAGATGGCTTGCTGTGCAGCAGTGCTGAAGGATGGCCCGAGACCCCTGCCAATATGGTGCGCACCAGATCGTGCGGACAGTCGAAGCCGGGCCAGATATACCGTGCGTGCCTGAAGACGGGCGAGTGGTCTCCGGTGATCTCGCAGTGCAGTGGGCGCCGCGCGGGCGCGTGAGGCGTAGAGACGCTGAAGTGTCCTGCGGAGCGGCTGGACGGCGTGGTGTACCCCGAGACGGCGCCCGACGAGACGGTGACGCTGGAGTGCGGCGAGGGCTTCATCGGCGTGATCACGCGCCAGTGCGGATCCAGCGGCGCGTGGCAGCCGCCCGTGAAGACGTGCCGTGGGCGCGGCGGCGGCGCGTGAGGCGTAGAGCGGTCGAAGTGCGCGGCGGAGGACGTGACGACGGCGTCGGGCGTGTACCACCTGCCGCTGAGCGACCCGGGGATCTACGACCTGGACTGCCCCAGCGGGCACAACGGCACGGCGCTGGTGGAGTGCGGCGCGAGCTTCACCTGGGGCGAGATCGCCGAGGACTGCAGTAGGCGCGGGCGTGGGGGCTGAGGCGCAGTGGTGTCGGGCTGTCCCGAGGCGACGATCCTGGGCGTGGCGGTGGCGGAGACGGCGTTCGACACGACGGTGGAGGCGGCGTGCTCGGAGGGCTGGGACGGGGCGCTGCAGGTGCACTGCTCGCTGCTGGGCACGTGGGACGAACCGACGCAGCGCTGCGGTAGGCGCGAGGGACGGGAGTGACGGGCAGAGCGCAGACAGTGCACGGCGGAATCGGCGGGCGGCGTGCAGTGGGCGGCGACGTTCGCAGGCGAGACGGCGGAGGTGGCGTGCGCGTCGAAGTACCCGAGCAAGAGCGGCGTGATCTCGCGCGCGTGCTCGCTGCAGGGCACGTGGGGCGAGCCGTCGGAGGCGTGCGCGGAGGCGGGCATGTTCGCGTACGAGACGGAGCGCGTGATGCTGGTGCGCGGCGAGGAGATGACGCCGGTGATGCCGAAGCTGGAGGGGTCCGCTGTTTTCTCTGAAGTGGACTGTGGGCGCGGCGCGCGCGGGTGAGGCGTAGTCTTGCCGGCGGGCCTGACGGTGGACGCGGACACGGGCGCGATTCGCGGCACGCCGTACGTGGTGCTGGCGGAGACGGAGTTCTCGATCGTGGCGACGAGCGGCGAGGACAAGCGGACGGGCGTAGTGAAGATCACGGTGAACGACAACGTGTGCGCGGCGGACGGCGCGTGGTGGGCGTCGTTCATCGGGCAGCAGCTGGAGACCAAGTGCAAGTTCCTTGGGAAGGAGACGCGCTCGTGCGTGCTGAACAAGGGCGCGATGGTGGCGGAGTGGAGCGCCGTGACCAGCCAGTGTACCATGATGATTTTGATTCTTGTGGCTGTGGCTGCTGTGGTGGTTCTTGTGATCGTGTTGGTGCTGATCATCGTTTTCAGAAGGTGGGTTCTGGGATGAGGGGTGAGGGAGTAGAGCGGGAGGCCGCGTGAGATACAGCCCGAAGAAGGCACAGCGGAAGATGATCGAGTTAGCTTGCGTCTAAGAGTTGTTGTAACTGCTTCTTTGTTGTACAGAGGGTGTGAATGGTAGATAAAAGGGGTTAAAACGGATTTGAAGTGAATAGAAAGAAAAGAAAAGTATCGGATGCGGGGATTGAACCCGCGACCTATCGCGTGTGAGGCGATCGTGATAACCACTACACCAACCCGACCTGTTGTTTGCTTCCACTTTTGTCTACACATCCTTTGCACTCTCCTTCATTCTGTCAGTCGTTAATTACATGCGCGTTTTGGACATAAGATATAGTGGTACAGTCATAGTGATGTGATCAATTCATTGCAATTTGCATAGGAGAGTGTATGTGGGATTTCCGCCGTTAGAGTTGAAAAGATAACTCTTATTATGCTACTGAAACAAACAAAAGGCAAACTAACTCATCTGTCCACGCACCAAATCAGCATATGGAGGACAACTCTTCAACAATTCCTCATGCCTTCCACTTCCCACAACCACTCCATTCTCGCACATGAAGATCATGTCACTGTCCACAATCGTACTCAAACGATGCGCCACAGTCACCACAGTGCACGGATGACTCTTCCTCCAGCCATTCAATGCCTCCAAGAACTTCTCCTGGTTCTCGCTGTCCAACGCACTCGTCGCCTCGTCCAACAACAGAATCGCGGGATTACGCAGAATCGCACGCGCCAACGCCAATCGCTGCTTCTGACCACCCGACACAGCCTTGCCCGTCGCGCCCAGATCCGTCTCAAACCCATCAGGCATCTCGTTGATGAAGTCCATGCACAACGCCTGCTCGCACACACTCTTCAGCTCCTCTTCGCTCACAGCACGATCCACACCCATCAACAGATTCTCACGGATCGTTCCACTGAACATCACGGGCTCCTGATTCACCACTCCCAACAGACCACGGTACCAGTCCAGATTGAGTTTATTCACCTCCACACCATTCAGCGAGATCGTGCCCGCAGCAGGCCTGTAGAACCGCTGAATGAGTGAGATGGGGGTGCTCTTGCCACACCCACTCTCTCTAACAATACCGATCATCTCAATCTCTCGAATCATCAAATCGGTTCAGAATCATGGTGTCTTGTGACTTGTACTTGCAACTCATATCCTTGAACTCGATCGCGCCCTTGTTGGAGGCGGGTCGAATCGCCTTCGTGTCCACCATCTCGTCCTTGTGGTCGATCACCTCCAGGAAGAACGCCGCAGACATGCGCGCCTTCGACAGCTGCACCAGCGAGGTGAACGCACTGCCAATGCCCCGAATGGCCTGAAACACGGCCATCATCATCTTGATACTGTGGTATTCATTACACTGCGTTTAGAAAGAAAAAGATGCAGGATGGAGAGAAAAGAAAAGAAAAGTATCGGATGCGGGGATTGAACCCGCGACCTATCGCGTGTGAGGCGATCGTGATAACCACTACACCAACCCGACCTGTTGTTGTGGATTCCATTACTCTTTTTGTAGAATGCGTTGCAATCCAATCTTATTTGCCTGATCACTGTCCTTCTTAGAGACATCCTTGGAATATGCTTGCGATATAGCACCGATAGAGCTGTCAACCTCTCCCTCTAGTCACGGCAATGACAAGACGCATTCAACAACCATTACACTCATCTCGTGATATAGGGAGGAAGTGATGGGACAGGATGAAGCAATTGGGATTGTCAAACGGCGATCAGGGAAATACATGCTACAAAAAGGGTGATGGAATCCACAACAACAGGTCGGGTTGGTGTAGTGGTTATCACGATCGCCTCACACGCGATAGGTCGCGGGTTCAATCCCCGCATCCGATACTTTTCTTTTCTTTTCTCTCCATCCTTATTTTTGCATTTCGTTACTTTCCATCTTTTGAGATAAATCTGTTAGCATCAAACTGCTTGTTTCTTTCAACAAACAACAACAATTGTCACACGATCAAGCATCCCGGTTTCTCTTACTTCACTGTCTGTGAGTTGCTCATACCAACCGCCGTCCGTTTTCCGGGTCCTATCATCGCCGCGCAATGATCGCGCGCATCCTCCACAAACGCACTGTTGTATATGCTGCGGTTAAACACCGACGTGTCGCCAAGTATAACACGGAAACTAGGTCGCTTGAACACCTGATTAACGAGAATTGCAATCCGATGGTGTTCAAGAAGACTTTCAAGATCCACTACGAGACCTTCGACCTCCTCGTTCAGTATCTCAGCGAGGAACCGAGCCGCAAGGGTGTCGAGCATTCTGCACTCTACCACTGGGTAGAATCAAGAAGGACTTCATAACAACATGAACTGCTGTTGCTCGTGGGGTTCTAACCCCGTTTGGTAGTGGTTCCCTCAACGAGAAGGCAGCCACGCTTTCCATGCACAAGTCAACGTTTGACGGTGCAGCGAATCGAGTCATTGCAGAACTGGTAGAAAGAAGCAACGAGGTGATCTACTTTCCATTGAAAAAGGAGCAAGCCTTTCTGGAGAGCCGCAACGTCCGATGGGCTGTTTGCCATAGACGGTACTCTATGCAGATGCGCTGTGAAGGGGAGAAGAAACGACTTCTACTGCCGAAAGGGGTATGCTTGCATCAATGTGCAAATAAAGTGACTGGAACAAGAATCTGGTACACGTAGATTCCAACTATACGGGGAGAACCCAATATAACGATATGTTCATGGGATCGCCTCTCCAGCGACTGCTTGATGGACCTAACAGACCACTGAGGGCTGAGGGTTTCATCCTTGATGAAGGGTATGCAAACTGCGGAAGCATAATGCGTTTATGCAATGACAAATACATAACATATCGATGCCTTCTTAATGATCTCCTTCACTTAACTGTATAACACTTCAAAAGCCCCGTTCAGGAAGCGTTTCAAGCATTTCTCTTTCCAAATTCTTCATTCCAGCTACGAATGAGCACCCATTCTTGAAATCACACTCTGTGATCTCTAAAGCGGGAAGCATCATTACAGTATTCGTTGTCACCGTACTCCAAACCATTCAATGCCTCAGAATAGAGACAGGTGACGTAATCCACCTTCTCGGCTTTTCACGCGTTTGCTCTCCCCACACATCTTAGGAAGTGCTGTTTATACTCCATTACTCGCGGATCAAGGCATTACAGGCGGAACGAAACAAAGAACTGAGTTTTGTGGCGACAGGAACACTGTTAGCCACTGAGAGTATTTTTCCAAAAGAAGGTACGAATTGTGATAAAAAGAAAAGTATTTTGGTCGTCTAGCAGCAGAATACTAGAATACTCATTTCTCCTTTCAATCAGTCCAATTTCTCCTCCATCGTAAACACACTGTAATGGACATGGAAACAGCACCATACAATAAGGAATGGAGCAAATGAAGGAGAGTGCAAAGGATGTGTAGACAAAAGTGGAGGCAAACAATAGGTCGGGTTGGTGTAGTGGTTATCACGATCGCCTCACACGCGATAGGTCGCGGGTTCAATCCCCGCATCCGATACTTTTCTTTTCTTTCTCTTCACTTCAACCATTCTCTCTTATTGCCATCCGTATAAGCATCCAGAAGCCTATGCAGCCTTATGCACAAATAGAACGAGGAAGACAATTCGATGCGGCGAATAACGGGAATTTTGTGTTGTTGGCCAGTGATAGAAACGCCCCTCATTTATCGCCAATAATGTTCTCATTATTTCGATGTGGTTGTGCTGCTGCTACGGCTAGGTGTTTCCAAACTGTTCGGAGTGGAAGTATGATTGCAAAGGGATGCTTGGACAATGCGGTGCTGCAGCGGTCGTCGCTGCTGCGTGCCGTATCCAGGGGATTTGCAACATACACAGCCACAGTTATTTCTTCGATTTGCCCGTGATTCATAGATCGAGACATCGGGAAGGAGAGGAGCTGGTATTCACTCGAGTGTGTATATCCAACTCATCGGGAAGGACGCCTCCAGTGATATTATGGAAATAGAGCCACCCAATGGCACTTCTTTCGCCAGGGGTAGTTCTGTTGTCGTTCCTCTGAAGACCAAATACAATTTGGGCGAATTAACGCAAGTGAAGGTCGGACATACCAATATCGGGACTGGATCCGGTTGGCTTTTGCAGAACATCGACATTTTGGATGAAAAGAAGCACAAGTGGTCGTTCCCGTGCGGCCATTTCATTGATGGACAAGATGATGTCTTGTACGAGCTCCTCTCCATAGTCACGCGTAGTGAGCTGAAAATCACGCTGCCTGCCCACAAGACCGCCACATCTTCCGATAAGGACAAGGGCAAGATTCTGGGATTGTTGTGCGGCGGTTACACGCTCCAATCCCAGGACAAGGACGTGTGCGAGGACCACTTCACCTTTATCGACCGCTACAAGGCCAAGAGCAACGGCTTCCACTTGCTGGGTGTGGCGGACGGAGTGCACATCGAAGTCGGGCTCTATTCTGCTGTTGAGGAGTAGAACGAAGACAGCAGTGCCTACGGCAAGCTGCTGCTCAAGGGCAGCGAGCAGATGGTGGATGAGTTCGGCATCGTGGACCCCGTGGAGTGCGTGAAGCTGGTGAAGGGCGACATTGATCGCAATACGCAGGGTAGCTGCACTTTTGGGTTTCACATCCTCAATCGGTACAGCCACATCCTGCACACGCTGATTGTGGGTGATATTGGGTAATCGACGGAGCTGGAGGTGATCGGTAGGATTATGGTGATCCGGGAAGGAACGATCTTCTACCGATCGACCGAACAGCAGCACTACTTTGGCTGCCCCTATCAGCTCAGCAGCAAGGGAGGCGACCAGCCTGAAGATGGAGTGATTCGTTCCATCCACTTACTCGCGGGCGATATTATCGTGTGTGGATCGGACGGGTAGGGGCTGTCAGAGGGGATGAATTGTAGCATCTTTGACAATCTGCACGATGATCTTCTCGTCTCGTACATTTGGGGATTCAGACACGTTCCTTTGGATGTCATGTGCAAGTACTTGTGCGAAATGGCACAAAAGGTGGCTGTCGATCCCGAGGCAGATACGCCGTGGTCTCGTGTCGCTACGCGCAACCTTGACCTCGTGTACCGTGGCGGGAAAATGGACGACTGCACATTGGTAGTTGCGAAGGTTGTATCAGAGAAGGCTAAGTGATTCTTATCTTTATGTACTATGCTCTATTCTTCCTGTCGTGTTTATTTGATTCCCTCTCCTCCCGTCGCGATTGGGCGCTTGCCGCGGTTATTCGAGAAACCAGGCACCTGCAAAACCCCGCTGTTTGTTGAGGCGATTCCTCAAGAAAGCCTTTCAGAAGCAAATGGAAGTAGAAAAACCGACGGACATATTCGGAGAAGTGCGAAAGGACATCAATTGCGCCAACGAGGGAAAGGCAGAGAATGCCAAGATGCTCGTCGCCATTGAAGAGGGGATTCACGGAGATAAGAAGGAGGTGATCGAGCCGGATCAGTATTTCAAGGCCATGCTTGGGCGATTGCAATCGAGCAAGACTGTGAATCGATCCGTAGCCATATCACTTCTTTCATGATGTGTAGTTGATCTACCTTTTCCAAATGGTTCTTCCTCACGTGTCCGAAAAGCAGAAGCAAAAGAAGGGTTCCGACTGCTTGGAAGTGTTGCTGAAGATACCCACGGAAAACAAGGAGGGACTGCAGCGTGCCATCTACCTGTCCCTCATTACGTGCATTACGGAGGTTCTTCTCGCCCAGAAAACGAAGGAGTCCACGTGGAGCGACGGAATCGTGAAGAAGGCCTTCATGTACCTCGTGAGCATGTGCACAGATCGCACCGCCAAGGTTCGCAAGCAGGCATGCGATGATTTGAAACGTCTGCTGACGCACCACTCGGAGGCGAAGTTCACGCTGACATCCAAGTTCGTCGTGGACTATTTCGACAACCTCGTGATGCAGTTCGACAAGGACGATCACCGCGAGATCCTCTACCTCCTGACTTTCTTGATGTCCAGCATTCTCTCCATTGCTCCTTCCTTTTACGCTGCCATCATCACCACGCTGTTCACGGTGTCTTTTCGTCTCTTGAATGATTCCTAGGTCTGCTCGCACGACGTGAACTATGTGCGCCAGTACTCCCTGAAGATCTTGGCGGACATCTTCCGCTGCGAGAGTTTCACGGATCTTTCCTGCATTTCCGACACACTCGCCAAGCTGACCAAGTCTCCACCGGCTGCCAGCGCTTCCGCGGAGGAGATCATGGCATTCGTGTCTGCCGTGGACGCCGCGTGTCTTCGTCTCCTGAAGAGCAATACTGAGGATGCGAATAAGCTATTCCTGGAAGCAAGCCGCATGGAGCTTGAATTCTTCACATCCGTCGATGCGTCGGTGCTCGCGCCCCTATCGCAGGAACTGTACTCCTTCTACAGCCAGGTCCCTGCCACGGTACCTGCCACCCACCGCCCTCACTCACAGAGCCTGTCCGCCGGCGCGGCCACCTCGCTGATGAAGAAGATCAATCACGTGGTTGGCAGTAGGAAGGATGACGTGACGGAGCCTCTGCTCCACACGCTCGCTGGCTGCGTCCTGCTCGCCGCACGCCGCCATCCTGCTTCCCTGCAAAACGTGTTCCGCCTCCTCTTCGGCCTACACAGAAACCCCAAGCTGATCTCGTGCGCGTGCGGAGATGCGATGACGTGTAGACTGCGTCCGCAAATCGAGGGTATTTTCGGCGACTGCTTGGAAGTGATGGGTATGGAGGCATTCCTGCAGCATGTGTACCTCAACGTGGGTGCGCGGCCGTGGCGTGAGGCGTAGAAGAAGGACTCTGCACTGCCGGACGAGACGCACTACTTCCTGTTCCGCGTGCTCGCGACGCGCCTGGCGCAGATCCCGTGCTCGCTGCAACTGTTCTTTGACACGTGTGTGTGAGAGCGAGGTGTCAGCGTCAGGTTCATGCCGATGGTGAAGGCATGCCAGAAGGAGGAGGCGAGCGCCCAGAACTACACGCAGAAGCGACAGTACCAGCGTGCGGTGAAGGACATCGGGGCGGTGTTCGCGGCGTGCTGCGTGTGCTGCCAGGACGCGGCGGAGGTGCTGGGCAACTACAAGAAGGCGCTGTTCCACCTGATGACGGAGAAGGGCTACGCGGAGGCCGGCATCGAGTTCGCCAAGGGCTTCGCGCTGTTGGTGCGCAGCTGCCAGCGCGTGGTGAAAAAGGAGGCCGAGGCGGAGGAGGAGGCTGGCGAAGAAGAGGAGGCTGGCGAAGAAGAGGAGGCTGGCGAGGCGGAGGAGGCGGAGGAGAACGACGAGCTGGACCCTGACGCGGACCCCGCCTTCCTGCGCCTGCTGACAGAGTCGCGCGCCCCCGCGCTGGCGCCCGAGGTGGCGCAGAAGACGCTGGCAGCCGTGGCGGCGATGGCGGAGCCGCTGCTGCAGGCGCTGGGCCGGCTGTACGAGCACTGTCACGGCGACTTCAAGGTGGAGTACTCGAAGGCGACGGGCGTGGGCAAGGGCGGCGAGCTGGGCCAGGTGCTGACGCTGCGCTCGGTGATGACCGTCGTGTGCGGCGTGGCCCCCGCCGAGGTGGTGCAGGGCCTGTTCGACCGCACCGCCGCCGCGCTGGAGGAGGCGCTGAAGAAGGACGATTCCGACGTGGTGGCGCAGGGCCTGCGCGTGGTGCAGGCGGGCAAGCTGGCGGTGACGCTGCCGTGGATCCCCGCGGGAAGCGTGGCGCGCGCGATGAGCGTGATCCAGCCCCGTCTGGACGACGCGAGCGTGGGCGCGTTGCAGCGTCGCCTGTACTACTGTTTGCTGTTGCTGTGCCGCTACCACGCGGCGGAGTTCGCGCGCGCGGGCGAGGTGGCGGCGCTGACGGATCGCATGCTGGAGGTGGACAAGGCGGCGAACGCGATGGTGCGCAAGTTCCGCATCAAGAGCCTGTTCTTCTTGTGGCGCGCGCTGGACCCCGCGGCGGAGGCGTCGGTGGCGCTGGTGGTGGCGACGCTGCCGCGCCTGGTGCTGTGGATCAAGGACGCGAACGAGAAGGTGCGCGCGATCTGCTTCCAGTGCCTGGTGCGGCTGGCGCGCGTGATGGAGGCCAGCTCGGCGGAGATCACGCTGCCGACGGGCGACAAGACGCTGTGCTCGCTGCTGGAGTTCTTCAAGATCCTGATCGGGTGCATGGCGGCGTCGTCGCCGCGGATGAAGTCAGCCTCGTTGATGTGCTTGAGTTTCGTCACCTACCATTACCGCGGGAATGAGGCGATCTGGCCGCTGGTGTGTCATCACATGCACGTGGTGTACGGCGTGCTGGACGACAAGAACCGTGAGCTGATCAAGGCGTGCTTCGGGTTCATCCGCACGTGCGTGAAGGTGATGCCAGAAGCGCTGCTGAAGGAGGAGCTGCACGACGTGGTGCTGACGATGCTGCCCTGGGCCAACGACTCGAAGAACCGGTTCAAGCTGCGCGTGCGAGGCATCATTGAGCTGGCGGTGCGCCGCATGGGCAAGGACACGGTGCTGAACGAGGTGCCGGAGAGCGAGCGGGAGAAGGTGCTGGAGGTGCTGAACAACAAGCCGAGGCAGACGAACGAGGAGCTGGTGAAGGAGATGGAGATGGAGGCGGCGAAGCTGGAGAAGGAGGACGAGTATGATGATCAGGAGGTGGTGGAGATGGACGAGGACGGGAACGTGAAGGGAGACGAGGCGCTGGCGGCGCTGATTAGAGAGATTGCGAAGAGCGAGGATTTGAAGAGGGTGGTGGAGAGACGGGAGGAGATGGAGGAGGAAGAGGAAGAGGAGGAAGAAGAGGAGATGGAGGTGGAGGAGGAGCCTGTGAAGGAGCCTGTGAAGGAGCCTGTGAAGGAGCCTGTGAAGGAGCCTGTGAAGGAGCCTGTGAAGAAGGTGGCAAAGGAGGACAAGAAGGAGGCGGTGAAGAAGCCTGTAAAGGAGGTGATGAAGAAGGAAGTGGTAAAGGAAGAGAAGAAGGTGGTGAAGAAGGAGGAGAAGAAGCCCGCAAAGGAAGTGATGAAGAAGGAGGCGGTAAAGGAAGAGAAGAAGGTGGAAAAGAAGGACAAGAAAGACAAGAAAGACAAGAAAGACAAGAAAGACAAGAAGGACAAGAAGGACAAGAAGGACAAGAAAGACAAAAAGGAAAAGAAGGAGAAGAAGGGAAAGGCACAGTAGTTTCTTTTACCATCATTGTTTCTTCCTCGATTCTCACCCATCTACCCACAAATCCTTCAATCACATTCGCCAAACCATCAGCACAACACCAACACTTGTGTTACCACCTGTACGCAAAAGGCAGCGAATACACGCCCTCTTCACGAAAGACTCCACGTAAACAATCCCACTGCACTTGTTTTCTTCTCATCGCTCCTTTCCCTCGTGTATCCCTCGATGATTCCTCGATAACAACAGCCTCTATCAACGGCGGCGAAACTCCCGCTCGGGCGTTTCGCTCCTTCGGGTTTCTGGTCCCCCATTAATACTTTGATTGTCAAATGCTTTCTACGCGTATCCTTTCTAACACGGCTTCCAACCTTGGGTCTCTCCTCCTTTATACGATTCATTCCGTAGAAGACTGGCTTTCAGAGGTTGTGTCGCCCGCAACATTGAAACGACCGGAGCGGCCCTGGGTCTCGACAAGCTGGGACTGAACATTGGCAAGGTGCACAGAAATATGACTTATGGTTGTTGCTCTTTATTCTGACTGATGCACAGAGGAAATCGCCGAGCACGAGGCGAGAAACAAGGAGGGCGTGTTCACGAACACGGGCGCCTTCGAGGTGGACACGGGCATCTACACGGGCCGTTCTCCTCAGGACAAGTACTTCGTGGAGAGAGAGCCGTCCAAGAGCAACATCTGGTGGAGCCCGATTCCCCCGAATAAGCCGGTGTCCGAGAAGACGTTCAACGAGATCTACGGCGACGTGAAGCAGTACATGAACGGCAAGGAGGTGTACGTGTTCGACGGCTTCTGCGGCGCGAACCCGAAGTCGCACATGTGCGTGCGCTTCATCACGGAGTACGCGTGGCAGCACCACTTCGTGACGAACATGTTCGTGCGCCCGACGGCGGAGGAGCTGAAGGACTTCAAGCCGCAGTTCACGGTGATCAACACGTGCAAGGGTCTGGTGAACAAGAACTGGAAGCGTCAGGGCCTCCACTCAGAGGCGTTCGTGGGCTTCGATCTGGAGAACCACCTGGCGCTGGTGGTGGGCGCGAAGTACGGCGGCGAGATGAAGAAGGGCATCTTCGGCGTGATGAACTACCAGCTGCCCCTGCAGGGCATTCTGCCGATGCACTGCTCCGCCAACGTGGGCAAGGACGGCGACTCGGCGCTGTTCTTCGGGCTGTCGGGCACGGGCAAGACGACGCTGTCGGCGGACCCGAAGCGCTTCCTGATCGGCGATGACGAACACGGGTGGGACAACGACGGCATCTTCAACTTCGAGGGCGGCTGCTACGCGAAGACGATCAATCTGTCGCGCGAGAAGGAGCCGGACATCTGGAACGCCATCAAGCGCAACGCGCTGCTGGAGAACGTGATGGTGCGTCCCGACGGCTCGCTGGACTTCGACGACGTGAGCAAGACGCAGAACGGGCGTGTGGCGTACCCGATCTACCACATCCCGAACTACAAGAAGGGCAGCATGGCGGGCCACCCGAAGGCCATCATCTTCCTGACGTGCGACGCGTACGGCGTGCTGCCGCCCATCTCCAAGCTGACGACGGAGCAGGCGATGTACCACTTCCTTTGCGGGTACACGGCGAAGGTGGCGGGCACAGAGCGCGGCATCAAGGAGCCCGTGCCGAACTTCTCGCCGTGCTTCGGCGGCGCGTTCATGCCGTTGAACCCGATCGCGTACGCGAAGTTGCTGGGCGAGAAGCTGAACCGCCACGGCACCCGCGTGTACCTGCTGAACACGGGCTGGACGGGCGGCGGCTACGGCGTGGGCAAGCGCATGGACATCCCCGTGACGCGCGCGTGCATCGACGGCATCCTGAACGGCTCGATCGAGAAGGCGGAGATGCGCCACAACGACCGCTTCAACCTGGAGGTGCCGACGCACGTGGAGGGCGTGGAGGACAAGCTGCTGTGGCCGCGCAACACGTGGAGCGACAAGGAGGAGTACGATCGCGTGGCGAAGAAGCTGGCTGGCAAGTTCGTGGAGCACTTCAAGCAGTTCCAGGTCCCCGGACTGCCCGACTACTCGCCCTATGGACCCCACGCCAATTAGTGTTTTTCTTCTCTCGGACTGTTTGTTGGACATGCGCTCAGAATCGATCTCTCAGAATGAGTTCGACGATGAAGAAGTGTGCGGTTGGGGTCACAGCGCTTGCAGCCTCGGCCGCGTTGCTCTATATGCTTCACAAGAGGTCAAAGAAGAGACTGGTCACTTCGTCTGGAAAGACTCTTTTTCCATCGGGGGTCGTCCTGTGTATTCTATCGCCTTGAGATAACTGTGTAGATTTACGTTGTTCATACAACGAGTCAGTTTGAGGAGCTGGTGAAGGAATTTGATTTGCTCCATGAGACTGTGATGGGCTTTGATGCAGAGTGGACGAAAAGTGTAGGCGTTCGTGATAACGTAAACCGTAGTGTCCGTTATCGATCGTGCAGCTGACTTTCCGCAACGTCAACATCATCATTCAAGTGGGACGGCTGGATGTCCTTCCTCCTCCGTCCCTGAATGCAATCATGGGAAATGAGTCGTAACTGTTCTCTGTATTCGATTATTCGTAGGATATTGAAAACGGGAGTTGGGATTGGCGAGGATATCAGGAAGGTACTGCAATACCTCGTTGTGGACGAAGTGCATGGTGTGGTCGACATTACGTATCTCTCAACAACTCGCTGAAGTGCTAGGGATGCCGCGAAGCTCATGGGTCACACCGATCTGAAGACGAGTCTCCAGCACTTGACGGAAAAGTACCTCCACGTGCTCATATCGAAGGGTATTCTAGTCAAACGCAATTCATGTGCAGATCCGAAGATTCGATGTGGCAATTGGGATTTGGACGATTTGAGCGAGGATCAAATCAAGTATGCCGCCGGAGACTCCTACTACTCGCGCGAAGTCTTCATGTACTTCTACAATCTCTACTGTGCCTCCGTGAAGGATTCGCAGCCGCTCTCTGCGCTCGAATGGTCGTTGCTCAACCACATGGAGGTGTGTTCCATTTCATTACTCTCAGCATTAGAAGTCCATCGTTGACGGTAATGATTGCGATCAGTACCATGTGCGTGTGATCGACGAGAACGGAGAGTCCACCTCCTCCGTGCGTCTGAAGGACCTTGCCCCCTTCAAAACGGGCGGGTACTCCAAGCGGAAGGAGCCGATCTACGAAGATTGCCAATTGCGTGGGAGCGTCTCACTAAACTGACCCACAGTTTCGCCGGACGGTCAGTTGCTCTGCAGAATCGGACACAAGAAGCTGGATTGGTACGTCCGCAAGGGTCTCGGCGGTGCGTCTTCCCCGCGGGAATCACGCGTAGCTGTGGTCAACACGAATCCCTACACGGTCCAGCTGACGTTTGAGCCAAAATGTGGGGGTCGTGGGGGAGGGTGAGTTTCAGCCAGAACGCCGAGCAATTCGACGCGGCTGTCTCCGACGGACAACAAGTGCGTGGTGTGCGGAAAAACCACTGATTACGTCTGTCACTCCATCTTGCCTCACAAGTACCGCCGTTTCCTGCCTGAAGCGTGGAAGAGCCACAACAATCATGACAACGTGGTTTTGTGCGTAGGGATCGAGATGGTCGATGATGCGCAGATTCCGTGCTCCATCCGCTGCAACAAGTACGACGACATCTACAGCCGAAAGATCATCCTCCAACACGGGTACGACCCGCGAAGCATATCCGTGGTGATTAACAAGGAAGTGCTCGCGACGAAGAAGGTGGCTGGGATTCTGATGAAGCTGTACAAAGGCGAGATCCACCCGCCACACAGTCGGAAGGTGGTTGGAGGGAGTGGGGATGATGCGTAGATGGAGCTGGAGGAAGAGCTGCTGCGGTTCCTGAAGAAGTATAATGTGAAGTATTGGATGGAGAAGGACGAGGATTCAGGAAGCAATGGCGAGTTCGAGATTGTGTCAGAGAAGGAGTATGCGAAGAGGAAGGAGGAGTGCGAAGATGATTTCTCGGAGGAGGAGAAGCAGGAGGACGACATGACGAACCCCTTCGAGAATGTGGAATTGAATGAAGAGGAGGGCGCGTTCAATTTCGAGATTCCGCTGTTGGAGAAGAGTAGAGAATGGAATCGGGGTTTAAATGTAGTTATGAACCTGTCTGCCTATTCCATCGATCCGAACTATGTCACGCCCGAAGAGCGCGTAATGAGGGACCTTTTGTCTAGTCCTGATCCAGCCATATCCTTTATGGGGTTTGTGGGGTTGTCTTAATGGAGCAGAAGGCAACGACGGAATTCATGATCGGGTGGAGAAGGAACTTTTTGCAGGTTGGAACGAGTGTCCTCTGTGATGGATAGACGATGAAACCGCAGTTCATGAAGAATGGATGGAATGTGGACGAACCGTTTAAGCCACTGGAATAGTCATGTTTGTTTGGATCAATGGGGGTTGGAAAGAGGAGAATTGCTGTCAAAGGGAAATGGGAACAAAGAGAAGCGGATGGTGATAGGATCATTATGAGTAGAAGAGACAAAGGAAGAGTTGGTGAAGAGGGTGCTGATGGAAGGCTATGTCGCTGAGCGAAGCGTGAAGGAAACGGTTGAAGAGATGGAATATGAGATTACCACATATCAAGGAGAGCATCGTGATGAGTATTTGGTGAAGGAAGTGAAGAGTGGGCGATGTGAGCTGTTTTACAAGGGACTCCTTCAATTAAGTTGGAAAGAAATGGACGGGAGGAAGGTAGGTCTATTCACTGTGTATGAAAAGGGAAACGTGTTGCGGTGTGTCGATTGGAGGAAACTGAATGAAAACGAGTATCGTTATGTTGAGAATTGCAAGAATGGATTGGAGTTGGTGGTTGAATCCGGTCAAGTGGTTTACAGAGGCGGCTTTGATGATGTGGAGTCGATGAAGAGGGAAGGGAAAGGAATGGAGTTTGATGTGAAAACTGGAAGGGTGTTGCGATGTGGAGTGTGGAAGGATGATGAATTGTTCCAAATCACGCAGGAGTTTGAGAGTGACGAAGTGATGATCGAGTATGCGATTGAAGAGGGCAAATCGAATCAGCATGTGTTGAATCGTCATCCCGTGTATAGAGGAGGGTATATATTTGATGACTCGTTGTCCTCCTATCTGAGGAATGGAGAGGGTTACAACATTGAAGGCGGGATTGCGGTGAGTGAGGGGAAGTGGGAGAGAGGCGAGCTGAAGGATATCGTCGACATGTTCAATGGCTGGTATGCGAAGATGGAAAAGAGTGATGTGTTCGACTGGGGATTCTACAAGAGAGCCGAAGTCCGTTCGCTAAACGAGTGGAAGCGTGTAGATAAGAGGATAACAAAACTGGTGATTCCATCAAATAGTTGCAATGAGAGCAAGTGGAAGGTGTTTGATGTGAGTGAATTGAAGTGTTTGAAGAGTATTGAGATTGGTGACGACTGCTTTGAGAATGTGGAGGAAGTGAATGTGAGTGAACTGAAGAAGTTGGACAAGTTAGTGATTGGCAAGAGGAGCTTCAGAAAGAATAGTGGTGGTGGTAACGAAGCAAATCGCCATTTCTATTTGCAGGACTGTGAACGATTAAGAGTGTTGAAGATTGGCACTCGATCCTTCTCGGATTACTCCGTCTGTAAGATTGAGAACCTCCCTTGTTTGGAATCGATTGAAATGGATGATTTGAATGAATTGAGTTGCAACTTCTATAGCGCGTCGTTGAAGTTGAAGCGTGAATGAGTGGAGAAAGAATGATGAATAGACTTGCCGAAGTTGAAATCCCTTCTGTTTGGGAACAGTGCATTCCATGATTGTTCCCGTGTCGTGTTTGAGAGTGAATCCCGCAGAAGGAGGTTGATGAATAGATTTGCCTGAACTGACTTCCATCCGACTTGGCAAAAACGCGTTCCAATTCAACACTTACGAGTCAACGGAGCTGATCATGCGAAGTGTGTGTGATGAGGTGAAATGACGGCTAGACTTGCCCAAACTCGCTATACTCGTCAATGAAGGAGATGACAGTTACACGTGGAGTAATATCGACACTCTCTATCTGAAGAGCACTCGATCCGAATGGATCTAATCAGTAGACATTCCAAATCTCACAAACATAACTCTCGTGAAGCAGTATGCGTTCCGCAATACAAAGGACAAACGAGTGTCCAGTATTCCCGTCTTTTCCTCTTCCCGTCTAGATATCAGTTCCGCTCTTGAGGAATACGTCAAGTAATGCCCCTTTATACAGTTCTGTTTCTTTCAACACACTCCTTGTCGCTTTCCATTTCATTCCCTATTTCCACACGACTTCATACCATGGATGGTGTTGATCATATTAGGGTCACTGTTAAGCTTCAATCACGCCTGAATGCGGCTGTACTGTTGCTTGTCTCAGAATGAGAAGTAGGCGAATCCAAAAGAGCAACCGAGTTGGACAATCGGAAGCGATCATTGTTCTGTGCTCGAGAAGAGTGATCATCCTCAATTGAGCCCTCAGCCCCCCTATTCCTTCGGTAACGGAGTCAAACCAACTGCTCATCCTGTAGACAGTGTTTTAGATGAAGATTCTTCTCTGGATACAGTCTATGAGAGCATCACTCCAGGATTTGTGGAATCCCTCTGTTCTGGAATTAACGGTTGTTTTGCGATTCCGGACTCACTTGATAGCTTCCATCATCGCGTATGGGTTGTCATGCTCAGGGAAAACACGCTTACTCTATGGACTGGGAGAAGATACTGGACTGGCACATCGAATTGTTGCGCATCTGATGGAGAGTGTTGAACAGGTCGCTCTTCCACCCCATTCTCATTCGTAGTCTCCATCCGTTCGATTGTCAATGTCCTTCGTCGAAGTGTACATGGAAAAGATTGTGGATTTGTTGAATCCGTCGCATTCCCTCCATCTTCATGAGAACTCCCTCCAGGGGGTATACATTCAACCGAAACGCATTGCTCTTCCATCGTATCCGTCCTTTGTTCGCACTTTGGCTTCTGCAAGTGCAAAACGCCACCTCTCTTCCCATCCAACTCCCTATTCGAGCCGTTCACATACAGTACTTTACATCTATCTTAGCAATGGCCAGAGGGAGAGTATTCTTCGCATTGTCGATTTGGCGGGCATGCAAATGATCCGAAGCACGGCTTCTTCCAAAGATGGAGCGGAGATCCGAAAGACGAATATTGGTCTCGTAGCGTTGATATCCATTCTTGTGTTCACATCTAGTCTGGCTCGTGTGATTCGGTCCTTAGCTGCCGAAAACGCGTCAGGTGCCTATATGGGTTTCCGGGATTCAAAGCTTACCCGATTGCTGCAGCCGTGCTTCGATCGTAGTTGTTTTACCCAATTCCTCCTTTGCTTGAGGAATTCTTCCTCCGTTAAGGCATCAGTGAAGTGGCAGAGTGAAGTGTAGAGAGAGATGAGTGAAGTGCTGAGTCTCGGAATGATGATTCGAAGTGTGCGAATTCACCCCCAAGTATTCAGCGGACTTGATCAGCAGCAGATGATAGACCGTCTCCAAGGAGAGGTGCGCTATTTGCGAAAACGGCTGGGAAGACAGGATGACAGTTTCAGCGAAGCGCCTACGCTTTGCGCGGATGATGGAATGAGCGAGCAGCAGTGTCTAAGCGATGAGGAGAGGGAGCAGGAGGAGTTGATGGAACAAGTGGAGAATCAGAGGGTGATGATTCAAGATGCGCTGTGGTTTGAAAGGGGCGTGAATAACAAACAGAGAAATGCTGAGGGAGTACGAGGAGCCTGTGGAGATGATGATTGAGCTGGTGAAGCAAGATCGATCGGATAGGCGTCGAAGCGACGAGTGGCTGTCCGAACTAGCAAGTGTGTGCGGCGTTCGGGGGAACGAGGAAGAGAAGAGGAAGGGGGTGTTGCAACGATGTCGCGAGTGGGTGAAGGTGGAGGAGGAGACGAAGAAGGTGGTGCAGCGGTGGAAGAATCTGATGGACGAGATGGAGTCGTGTTTGTAACAATATGTACACTAGTCCTTGTTTGTCCCTCACTCACTCGAAGCCGAGCAGGTTCTCCATCGGGTCGTCCTTCATTCTCAGCTTGATATCCAGCTCGAACGTGCCCTTCTCGTTCGGCAGCTCCATGAAGTCCACCGAGATGTCCTTGCGCAGGCTCAGCAGCGGCGAGATGCACAAACGGAAGGCCCCCTCCACCTACGTCTCACTCGCCACTCCCTCTCCCACGAAGGACGAGGCGCCCTTGATGGTGTAGCCCTCCAGCACGTCGTGCGACAGAATCTCGTTGTTCAGGATCGGCGCCATCCACGCGCGCAGACGCATCTTCTCGTCCGTGGAGGCGTTCCAGTGCGCGAAGAAGTACTTCACCGCCTTCGCGTCGAAGCCGTTCTCTAGGTCGCTCATCTTCGCTTCACTCGCCACCGCGTCCTTACGTCCATGTCCGGGAAGAACTCCGGCTCCTCGCCCTTCTTCCCACCAATGACCGTCTGGCCCTTGGCCGCCGCAGACTTCAACATGTGGCCGAAACGACCCATGCCGCCTTTAATCGCGTCCACCTGCTTTGACCCTATTTGTGATTAGGGGACATATTGCCAACCGAAGCCCCATTTCTTCTTGCCCTCTCCACTCTCGCTCTCCTCCTTCTTCTCACTCTTCCCTACCGCTCATCGCCTCTCCTCGTTCTCACTTCGCCTCCACAGCGATGGCTTGCTCGCCTTCTCCGTCTCCGCCACCACCGACGAGAAGTCGAACGCCATCGGGTCCTCCTGCGCTGGTGTCGCCGTCGTCTCTGTCTTTACTGGAGAGGCTCCAAAGAGGTTGGGAGACGCGGCTTGCGGCGCCTCCGTCTGGGCGGAGGAGTTGATGTCATTGGCGGGCTGCGCGGGAGTCAGGTCGAAGAGGGAATCCGCGGGCTGCGACGCCGCGGGCTCAACGGAGGGTTGGTCAAATGGGTTTGCAGGCTCAACAGAGGGCTCATTCACAGGAGCGGTGTGGTCTTCAGCAGGCTGGGTGAAGGAATCCGTGGAAGCGGGATGCTCATCAGAGGGCTGGTCAAACGGATTGGACGATACTGCGGGTTTCTCCTCCTCAGCAGAGGGGTGGTCGAAGGGGTTTGGAGAAGTCACAGGATGCTCCTCAACAGAGGGCTCATCGAAGGGGTTTGGAGAAGTCACAGCAGGCTCCTCTTCCTCATCAGAGGGTTGGTCGAAGGGGTTCGGAGAAGTCACAGCAGGCTCCTCTTCCACATCAGAGGGTTGGTCAAAGGGGTTCGGAGAAGTCACAGGAGGCTCCTCTTCCACATCAGAGGGTTGGTCGAAGGGGTTCGGAGAAGTCACAGGATGCTCCTCATCCTCAGAGGGTTGGTCGAAGGGGTTCGGAGCTGCCTTCTTCTTTCTCTCCTCCTCTTCCTTTCTCTTCCTTACCTCTTCTTCTCTTCTCTTCCTTTCTTCCTCCTCTCTCTTCTTCCTTTCCTCTTCTTCTCTCTTCTTTCTCTCTTCCTCCTCCTTTCTCCTCTTCTCCTCCTCCTCTCTTCTCTTTCTCTCTTCTTCCTCCTTTCTCTTTCTCTCTTCCTCTTCCTTTCTCTTCCTTTCCTCCTCCTCTCTCTTCTTCCTTTCCTCTTCTTCTCTCTTCCTTCTCTCTTCTTCCTCCTTCCTCTTCTTCTCCTCTTCCTCTCTCTTCACCACATCCGGGTTGCGGCCCTCATACTTCCCCAAGGCCTCCTCCTCCGCTCGCTCCTCCACCTCCACCTTCACCACCTTCGGCGCGTACGCCGCCGTCTCCTCCTCCCGCGGACGCAGCGACGGGTACAGCGGGAACAGCTTCAGCGGCAGCACCTTCTTCTGCTTAAACTCCTCGTCCCGAGCCTTCTGTTTCGCTTCCTCCTCCTCCTTCTCCTTCTGCGCCGCCTCCAACGCTTCCTTCTCCTCCTCCAGCTTCGCCACCGCCGCCTCCAGCGCCTGCACGCGCGCCAGCGTCTCCGGCTTGTCCTTCTGCACCTCCACCACCTTCTCCACCACCTCGCCCGCCGCTCCCTCGCGGAACGTATAGTTCTGCATCTGGTGCTCCAGCTCCGCGTTGCGCGCCTCGTACTTCTTCACCTCCTTCTTGCACTCCTCGCTCGTCTTCTCCGCCGCCTTGATGCGCTCCAGCACGTCGCGCAGCTGCGCCTCGCGCTGTTGGAGCAAGTCCTCGATGTCCTTCATACTCTCTTCCATGTTCTTCAGCGCCAGCACGCGGCGCTTCAGCGTCGCCAGCTCCTTCTTCTGGTCTGCGTTCTTCTCCTCCAGCGCGCGGATCCTCTCCTCAGACGCCTTCTTCAGCTCCTTCAGCTCCTTCTCCGCCGCCTCCTTCTTCTCCTTCGTCTCTGCCAGCTCCAACGTCAGCGCGTCGGTCTTCTCCTTCACCAGCTCTATCTCGCTCTCTCTCTCCATCGCTATCTCCGAACTGTTGCTCATCACGTCCGTCGTCGCCTGCATCTGCACCTCCAGCTCCTTCACGCGCGCGTCCAGCTCCTCCTTCTCCTTCAGCAGGCTCGTCAGCTTCTCTCCATTGTTCGCCTCCTCCACCTGCTTCACCAGCGACTCGCACATCACCGTGTACTCGTCGATCTTCTTCTGCGCCCGCGACAGCTCCTCCACCGAGAAGTCCTGCAGCATCTCCCACTTCCGCCTATACTCCTCCTCGTCCTTCTGGCTTCTCTCCAACTTCGACTTCAACTCGTTCACCTCGATCTGCAGGCGCGCCACCACCGCCGTCGCCTCCTCCTCCGAGCCGTTCGCCGCCTCTTGGAACGTCGCCAGCGACGCCGTGTTCTGCTCGATCTGCTCGATCAGCTGGCGGTTCTGCGCCTCCACCGCCTCCTTCGCCTGCATCACCTGCTCCAGCACGTCCTTCATTCCAGAGTGCTCCTTCACCAGATCCTCGTGGCTGCGAGCCTCCTCTACCATCTGTTTCTTCACTGACTCGGCCTACTCTTTATTCCGTCCTTTCACGCCCACCTCCTCCTCCAGTACCTTCAGCGCGCCCTCACGCTCCGTGATCGTCGACTTCAGCTAATCATGAGGAACGATGCGATTCACGACCGTTTCCACTTCTGCCACCAGCGCGTCCTTCTCCTTCTGCGCCGCCTCCTGGCACGCGCGCAGACGCGTCTGCTCCTTCCACATCAGAAGAACAAGGAGCTGCTTGAATTGCTTCTCGTCGGAGAAGAGACGGTTCAGGCGATGCACTCCCGACTCGTAGATGTACTGTCTGCAGTCGTACGACACGGACTCCATCTTTTCCGTGGCCTCCTTTTCCGCATTTGTGGATTGCTCTCTCAGCAAGACCAGCTCCCGCTCGTAGTATTTCATCTTGTCTCGCTGCACCTCTTCGAAATGCTGTCTCATTGTCTGCAGCTCCTGGGCCGTTTTCCACTTCATCAGGGTTTGGTACATGATCTGGAAGCGCAGTTCGGATTGGATCCGGTTCATAGAGAGAATGGCACGCTGCTGCTCCTGCAGACGAACCTTCTCCTGATCCGTCTTCATCCGCTGGTTCTAGCAATCACCTCGCTCGAAATCGAGCACCTGGCCCTCTCCAATCGTCTTCAGTCCCAGCTCCAGAGTGGTTACCTTCTCCTTCAGGGATGCGTAGTCACTCCCCTTGATATCGGTCACCCACTTCGACAGTTCTTCCATTCTACAGGTGACTAACAGGATAGCGGGCTTACGGTGGCAGGGAAATACAGAAGATCCTTCCAGTCTCCGTCTTGAGCTGAATCACGTGGGTTTTCCCATCATACTCCTCTGCCGTCTATTACTTACCGGATACACTAAAAAATACCATGACCAGGCACTTATCCAGGCCGATCAGCAACGAAGGGGATTTTGCCTAGATCCGTGAGCGAGAAGGAGATCGGGTACGGTTTCATTCTTGTACACGTAGAGGAGGTTGTTTTTCAGAACGATGAGAGCCTCCTTCCATTTCTTTATTCCCTCGCCTTCGATATCGCACCACGATTTCCTAGAGCATCACCGATCACGGGATGCGCCCACCTCTGATATCCCTCAATCGTCTCAAAGGACTGTTCAAGTTCTGCTTCTGGCATTGTCTACGCTATGGATTGGAACAAGTCTTCCAAATCGATGATTGCTTTCTGCTTGAAATGGCATCCGTTCAGTGGTTTCATTCACATCATGATCACTGTATAGTTCAACAAACAACGCAACAAACGACACACTACTACCACACGGTGACTTGTCTACGAATGTGTGAGTACGCAAGCAATTATAATGTACTGAGCACAGAACAATTGACTCTAAAGTACGCAAATCTTTTACACAACTTTTACCCCGTCAGTATCTAGGAAGAGGATATGACGGGTCTAGCGTGTGTCATACAACACATGGACTCCGACAAAAAGAGAAACATCACTGACATTCAGTCGAAAGATGGTGATAGTTTATTTCTTCACCGCCCACACCAAACACATATCAGTGTAACTATGACATAACCCTCACAAAGGCGTAAGTCAGCAACTGACCGCAGCCGTTAGGGAAAAAAGTTATCATCACATATGCAAAGACTCCAATCAGTCACACAACATACCTCCTCATCACCGGGACGAAAAGAAAAGTGAAAACCAGCCACTCGTTCCGCGCATACAGTCACTCCTTTCTAATCAAGGATCACTACTCCGAAATCCCTCTGCTTTATGGACTCCACGATTACGACTGTTTTTGGATTTTGCGTTTGTTGAAGCCTTTGTGAATGGAAAGGAGTCGCGTTGATAACACCCCTTATGTCTGTGAGAATGAACACAAAAGCAGATTCATCATGGTATATGAACTCCTTCTCCCTTCAAAGCGGACAAAATCCAAAACAATAAACAGTAGAAGTGCTATTCACGACAAACAGTGTCGATTCCGGTTCAGACAACGAGGCGTGAAAGCGGTTATTTTGTATTCTCTGCGGCACGGGACGATGATCATCATTATCCTCTTGCAAAGGGTCTTTGCTTGGTTTCTTCTCTCTGGTTAAGCCAACATGCACACCCACACTCTCTGTGCCATTCTCTTCCTTCTCTCCGGTTGTTTTGGCTTCAGCCTTCTGAAGGTGAAGGAATACACGCGCGGTGAAAACGTACAGCGAATTGGAGCGCGGCTAAGGGATTAGATCACTGTGTATGTCAATTCCCTCTCGTCCTCCAAAACGCAGATTGCGAAGGACTACTACTCTCTCCCGGTGTGCAAGCCGCAACACATCAGCCAGCTCAAGCAGAACATTGGCAACGTCCTCAGCGGTGAGGAGTATTCGAATACGCCGCTTGTGTTTGGCATGATGAAGGATGAGGTGTATCCTCAGGTGATTTGCAAGAGAAGTCTCTCTGTGGAAGACGTGAATACGTACAAGCAGAGCGTGGAGGATGAGTACAACGTTCAATGGTTGTTCTATCGCAACGACTTGACGATTAGGATGATTGACGACCTGCCTGCTGCGATCATGGTCGCGTCGAACGAAGACCCGAACGACTACTGGTTCGAGGACACGCACCCCATCGGCTACAAGGAGGACGACAAGGTGATGATCTACAACCACGTATACTCCGAGAAACGGATTCACTGTAGTTGGCGTTCACTGTGTCCTACCACGAGAGCGACAACGGCAAGAACCGCATTGTCGGAGTGCGCGTGATTCCGGCGAGCATCGATTACGTGATTAACGACGGCAAGCTGATGGCGAAGAGCCACGACAACCACATGGTTCGTACATCCTTATCTCTTCACACCCAGGTGATCGACGTCCCGAAGGAGGTGATCTACACCTACTCGATCCGCTTCGAGAAGAGCACGGTGGAATATGGCAGCCGGTGGGACATCTACCTGAAGGGGAACAGCAAGCAGGGCGTGCACTGGTTCTCGCTGACCAACAGCCTCTTCATGGCTCTTTTCCTCTCCGTGGGAATCGGGACACGGGGTCATATATAGACCATTGTGGGCATTATCATTCTCCGCACGCTCTCACGTGACATCTCCAAGTACAACTCCATCGTGCGGCCGGCGGTGCGGGCTGAGGCGTAGAGCGAGGAGGAGCGGCTGGAGACGGTGGAGGAGGGCGGCTGGAAGCTGATCCACGGCGACGTGTTCCGCCCGCCGCAGAACAGTGACATGTTCGCGTCGCTGGTGGGCGTGGGCGTGGGCGTCGCAAGGGTACGTGAGGCGTAGTCGCAGGTTGTGTGGACCATCGTGATGGTGGTGGTGCTGGCGGCGCTGGGCGTGCTGTCGCCGCAGTACCGTGGGAGCATCGTGACGTGCGCTGTCATTCTCTTCGTCCTGCTGGGCTTCGTGGCGGGCTTCGCCTCCGCGCGCCTGTAGCGGCGGCCGTGCGAGGTGAGGCGTAGCAACCAGCTGTTCGGCGGGAAGGCGCGGCAGAACGTGATCCTGACGGTGGGCGTGTTCCTGCCCTCCGTCATCTTCTGCATCACCTATCTCATGAACTGCGTCTGGTACTTCCTCGACTCGCCGCAGTACATCCACCTCTGTACCCGCCTCCACCACCCTTCACACCTAGCCTCGCTCATCGGATTCGCCCTCCTCTGGCTCTTCGTCTCGCTCCCGCTCATCTACCTCGGCTCCTTCGTCGGCTACAAGGTCCCCAAGTACCACATGCCCGTGCGCACCAACCACATCGAGCGCGAGATCCCGCCGCGGCCCTGGTACCTCCACCCTGTCGTGACCTGCCTCGTGGGCGGCTGCGTTCCCTTCGGCACCATTTTCCTGGAGATGTACTTCATGCTCTCCTCCGTCCTCCTCCACCAGACCTACGCCGTCTTCGGCTTCCTCCTGGCCATCTTCGCACTCACCGTCATCACCACCGCCGAGATCTCGATCATGCTCTGCTACTTCCAGCTGGCCAACGAGGACTACCATTGGTGGTGGCGGTCCTTCGTGAACACCGGCAGCACCGCCGTCTTCGTCTTCCTCTTCGCCATCTACTACATGATCAGCATCGGCATCACCAAGGTGGTTTCCAGTGCGGTTGCGGGGTAAGCATCACGCGTAGTTGTGCTGTACGTTTGCCTGATGCTCATTGGCTGCATCGCCCTGTTCTTGGCGTGCGGAGCCATCGGCTTTTACTCCTGCTTCTGGTTTACGCGGAAGATCTACGGCTCTCTGAAGGTGGATTAAGTGTTGTCGTGTTTGTTCAGACTCCTTTTCATGATCCTTCTGCTCCTTTTCTTTGCGTGTCTGGTGACTGGAGATCCCCAGGTAGGGAATGGAACCCACTGTTCTCATGCAATCAGGTCTTCAACGTCACCTCCACCGTTTATCTCGATGTTTCCATTAACGGATTGCCCGCAGGTAGAATCGTCCTTGGACTGTGCCCTGCCCTTCAATTCCCTGATGAACGTAGATATGGAGAGGTTGCTCCCAGAACTTCCGAAAACTTCCGAGGACTCTGCACTGGAGAATATGGCCCTCGTTCCAACGGCAAGCCGCTGACCTACAAGGGAACTCGCTTCTCTCGCATCATTCCAGGATTTGTGGTTCAGGGAGTGCGGCTCTTGTCTACTGCTCACCCTCTAGGGAGATGTTGGCTGGAGTATCTACGGGAAGAAGTTCGACGACGAAACCTTTGTAGTGTCCCAGAACCGCCCCGGAATCCTTGTGATGGCCAACGCGGGAAGGAATACAAACCAGTCCCAGTTCTACATCACGACTGTCTTCCTATGACAATACGGTTATGCGTAGGCGAATGTGGCCTACTTGGACAAGAAGCTGGTGGCTTTTGGAACCGTTTTAGAGGGAATGGATGTAGTCTACATGATTGACAAGTGTGGCACCGCAAAGGGAGTCCCCAAGTGGTATGCAGTGGATTTTGAGGGTGATCTGTAGCAAGGTGGTCATTGCCGATTCTGGCGAATTGCCCAAAACGGCCACCACGGCCCCAATTCCCGAAGGTTTTTTCGTTCCTCCTTCTTTGCGCGATTCACGTGTTTGTTTGATTTCAACTACCTGGAAAGGATATATCCTTTTGCTATTCTCGTTGATAGGGTGAATGGGACACATTCATGGGAGAAAGAGGGGTCCATCCTGCAATTTGGAATCGTTATTCTACCAAGCATAGCACATCCTTCTCTATACAGGGAAGAGTGATAATCACAAGAATTCTCCTTTCTAGTGGAGAATAGTGAGTCACAGAATAACCGCGGTTATGCCAATCCCTTGCTGTTTGGCACCATTTCTGCTCGTGCAGATTCCTCTCTGTGAAATTCGCAATGTAGGGCACTTGAAGTGGTTGTTGACAGGAAGGGGTTTCGCTATTATGCACAAGACGCTGTCATTCCTCTCGGGAGTGGGTGTTGCCTACATCGGCTACCTTTCCATTTCTGACGGTCTGACGCTCCGAGTCGCTTCTCTGTGGGGCAATCATGGCGTAGAACAACCGCACATATAACCAGCTCCTTGCCGGTGTTCGGAACCGACAGTTTGTCGAAGGGGTTGGTGCAAATTCCAGACATAACGCGTAGCTGCCGACTCTCCCCGAATCAAAGGATTATGTACAAATTACAAAGAAGACGTGCTGTTCCTGCTGGAATGTAATCGTTGGATGGTTGACTGAGGGATAGAGATCGATTCTGTACCTGCATGGCGTGATAACGAGATGGCTCCACTTCAACAAGCCCTACGATGAAAAGGTCGAGGATATGATTCACTCGCACAAGAAGAACGCTTCCGTGAAGGAGGAGAATCCCTCTTCTGTGGAAGCTGCTGAAATCGAAAATACACACGAGGAGAATACCAAACCCGAGCAGGAGGGTGGAAAGGAAAGTGGAGCATTAGATGAGTAGTACCATGGCTTTCTTGTTTGTTGGTAGTCATTGACCCCACCTTTTGAATAGCAATGGGTTTCCATACAGATCATAGAGATTCTCTTCGTTCGACATGGAACCGCAGGTGTTGGTACTCGACAATGGAGGGAGCACGATCAAAGCGGGATTGGCGTCGTCTGCGGACCCACCTTGGTTGATTGTGGGTGGGTGAGTGTTATGGGTAGTATTGTACCGAATACGACTGCACGCATCCGGAAATCCCTGCACGAACTCATCGGGGACGATACGGTGAGTGCTGTGACAGATCACTCCCAGCTGATGTACCACCGCCCCATTGAAAAGTCGGATGTGTTGGAGTTGCTTTAGGAATAGAGGATATGTTGTGAACTGGGACTATGAAGCAAAGATCTGGAACCAGCTCCTAGACGAGCGCCATTTGAATCTGGTCGTGCTTCCAACATGTGAATAATCCATAGCAACCACAAAACTGCTACTTGTTCCTATCTCAGCCACTCTTCAACATGGACGAGCTCATGAAGGGAACACTGGAAGTGGTCTTCGAGCACTTTCGATTTGGCGGTTTCTATTCGTCTCCTGCTCCCCTGTGGTCATTCGCCATGGAGTGTGGAACGCTCCCCGAGAGTGACGTGTCGCGGCAAACGGCATCGGGTCTTGTTATCGAGAGCGGCTTTTCCTTTACACACGTCTTCTCTCCCCCTGTTCCTCATCCCCAGATTGTTCCCATCATCGACGGAAAGGTGGTGCTGGAGGGCGTGAAGCGCGTGAACGTGGGCGGCAAGCTGCTGACGAATCTCCTGAAAGAGAACCTCTCCTTCCGCCAGGTGAATGTCCAGGATTGCACGCATCTGGTCAACGGCCTGAAGGAGAAGTTCTGCTTCGTTTCTATGGATGCCCTGCGGGAGCTGGACGTGTGCCGCCAGTCCCCACTGCGCCTGCGGAAGGCTTTTGTCCTGCCCGACTACGTGACGTCGTCGACGGGGTTTGAGTTGGTGGGAGTTGGCGGAAGATGTGAGAAGCAGATTCCCGGAGAGAAGGTCAGTCCCACACAGCAGGTGATCACGATGCTGAATGAACGGTTCATGGTGCCCGAGGCACTGTTCCATCCATCGGATATCGGCATCAGGCAGGCGGGCATCGCGGAGAGCGTGGAATCGTGCCTGCAGCTGTTCCCGCCGAGTGTGCAGCAGATGCTGGTGCGGAACATCGTGCTCAGCGGCGGAAACACCTGCCTCCCGCACTTTAAAGAGAGATTCGAATATCCTTGTGGGTGAACGAAGTATCCTTCACGCGAATGAGCGAGATTGTGCCCGTCATCAGGGACGGAATGGAGCACAGGATTACACAGCTTGCAGAGTCGTTTGCACGCCGCATACGTTCATTTGTAGTCCGATCGGCGATACTTGGCGAGGAGGCGCGGCCCAGGCACGGAACCCGGAGTTTTTGCAGCGTTTTGTCACGAAGGAGATGTACGAGGAGAACGGAGCCTATCGGCTGCTCAGCAGCGCTTTCTGTCAGAATTGGGGTGTTTGTAACAAAGAGCAGAAATCATGACTATACAGGAGTATTTAGACTAAGCACTCTCGCCCGCAAGCTTCTTCAGCCCCGAAGCGGCGTAGAATCGAACGTCGCGATCCACATCCTTCTGCAGCTCCGTCATCTTGGCAATCGCCTTCGTCTTCACGTCCGCAGGCAGCACGTCGCTCAGGTTGCTCAGGATTCGGCACGAAATGAAACGAATGTTGGGCACCGAGTTCTACGCCTCACACGCCACCCCCACGCCCACATTCATCTCCGTCACCAGCGTGGCCAGCAGCGGCGCCACGCGTGTGTCGGCGGGCAGCGCGCGCACGACGAGCTCGTAGGTGTAGAGGATGTTGAACTTGAGCAGGTAACTACTGGACTCCTCGTACTGCTTCTCCAGCGCGCCAATGATCTTCTCGAAGGCGAAGTCCGCGCCCAGCGCCGCGATGATCTTCGGCACTGACAAGCGGCAGGTCTCGCGCACGCGGCTCACCGCATCCACGAACAGACGGAGGTACTACCGGTCAGCGCCCACGCCCACACTCACGATGTCGAGCAGCTTCGCCAGCTCGGGCGTGTCCTTCATCGCTGTCATCAGATAGGCCATGTGCTTCGCCACCTCCTCGCGCACGCGCCAGTCGGGGCCGTCCAGACTCTCCTCCAGCACCACGCGGTTCACCAGCGCGGGCGTCAGCGCCACCTCGTCCAGCCGGCGCAGCAGCAGCAGCCGCACCTCCGGCGAGGGCGCCTGCAGCAGAAGGTCGAACAGCGCGCTCACCTTGTCGGGGAAGATGGGGCCAATGTCGATCACCACGCTCGTCACCTGCTCTCTACGCCTCACGCACCACCCGCAGCGCCCACGCGATCTCGTGGTTGGCGTCGGTGGCCAGCGAGGGCAGGAACTGGTACAGCTTTTGCAGGAAGGTCTCCTTCGCCAGGCACTTCGCCAGCGGCGTCATCTGGCTGATCGCGTTCTTCTTCACCTCGCTGTTGTTGTCCTTCAGCAGCTCCACGTACGGCTCCAGCAGCAGGCGCAGAAACTCCGCGTCGCCCAGAATGGTCGCCACGGCGCCCACCTCCAGCGCCGCCGCCTCGCGCACCTTGTAGGAGCGGGCCTCCAGGCTGTTTTGGAAGATGGTGAGAATCTTCGCGCGATCGCCCTCGTCCTTGCAGCGATGCAACAGCTCCTTCGTGAAGCTCATCAGCGTCAGCTTCGTAGCCTCCTACGCGTGACCGGAGCATCGCGAGCCGACATCATCGGAATTGTAGTAATCTTCGTACTGCGCCACGAACGCCGGCACGAACTCGTCGGCGCAGGCGGCGAACACGGCCGACATGTTCTTGGCAGCGGCGCGACGCACCATAGGGGTGTCATCTCTGCAGAGGTTAAAGTACCCGTCGCGCAGGTTCTTCAGAGGCTCGGACACGTCCTCGGAGCCGGAGAGCAGAGAGATCTTCGCGTAGACCTTCGCGACGAGAGATGCCGAAGATACGCGGGGAGTGAACCACTCGTCCTTGAAAAGTCCGTCAATCACCGAGATCAGCTCGTCGCGGACGACGGCGGGAGACATGTCCTCCACAATGCGATTTATGCTATCAACAGCCTAGGGAGTGAAACAGAAGTAACAATGAATACGGCCTCTCTGACCACGACCTCCTCCGTGGTGGCGAGATGCTTCAGGATCGGAAGCACGTATTTCATATCATCCGCCGAAAACACTTCCTTCAGGTGGTACACTTCTTTCGCGAGCTCAGTGAGGGCTTCGTCGTCGTTTTCGGGACACCAATCTATTCTTGAGTCCGCAAGCAACGATAATACCGTTGAGGAACGGGATCAGCGTATTAATCGTCTCGTCCCTCCCCAGCTCCTTCGCAACGTCAACGACCTGTCGTACGTACTTCAATTTCTCTTCAATATCATCTGAGCTCATTCCCTCTTGAAATTTCTTAAGTCCCACCATATCCTACACGTATGACTTTGCACAATCCACTGAGTACTTTGTTTTCTTTCTGGAACGATTGCTTATACGAGAAATGACATGGTTCAGAACGGGAGTTTCATCCACTCATCGTTCTCGATTTCTCCCTGGGCGTTGTTGACTGTGACTCGTCTCGAATGGAATGAGACGTGGAGATCATGAATCGAAAGAAGGGAGCGCTCCATGATGACCGCTCTTCGCCACGCACCGGAATTCTGGATTGATAGCAAGTGGATTGCCGTGGAGAGCGGAAGCAAACACCGGAATCATCATCCATCATCGAATTCCACGATTCGGGCCGATTTTTCGCCACTTCTTTTCTTCACAAAATGGAGTTCCTTAAGAGTCTGTTCACGCCCAGCGAAGACTACAACTACAAGATTATCTTTCTGAGCTATCTTGTCCTTTCGCTGTGCTGTCTTGTTCTGTACATTACCGCTTTCTACTGGAAAGACATCCAGGGTTTCTGGATTGTTGTGGGTCGTTCAGCGCTGTGTCTTATCGTAGCTGTCTCCGTATCTCCTGGGTCTTCCCTACTACGGCTTGATGTGGAAGAAGCAGAGTAGCATCAAGGAGAAGACGGATTAATCTTTTATACGTGTTTGGCTCTTTCTTGCACAAACAGACCATTCACTCAACTACGATGGAGTCGTATAGACCGTCTGCTTTTCAAACAGATCTTGCGTCACCGCGCCCAAAAACACAGGAAAAGAATGGCTCACAGTAATGGCAGCAAACAAATGACTGTCCAAACTGCTCACAAAGTCGGTATCCAAAATCTCAAAACGGTCGGCCCCGTTCCTATGCGTCACCACCCTTCTCAGGACAAACCAAATCAGCTCCACATAATCGTCCCGATTCGCAGCATATCGAGAACGCAGCCGCACCTTGTTCTCGTGGAGACTCAGGTCCACGTTCCATCCAGTCAGCTGGTACACTGCATCGCGGAATCGGTTCGTTTGCGTAGCGAACACTTCCTTCATTCTCTCGATTCGCTTCTTCAGATTCTCCACCTCGCTTTGGGATACAGCACTCGGGGGACCCATCTCCGGAGCATCTCCTGACGGGAGAGGAGACAATGGCTGCGCCACTTCCTTTTGGAGAGCCAATTGCTTCTCCGCTATCTTCTCTGCATAGGGGTTCTCAGATAGATGCAGCACTCTCTCTTGCAACCCATCAAAGAACCCATCGGCTCGCGCGTGCTCGTACTCCGTCTTGTAGACGAAGAGCTCCTTCTTGTATGTTTCCAGTTCACTCTTCATCGCTTCCAACTCTGTATTGTCTGTTGTGCGTGATCTTGGCTCCGCCCCGCTTTCCGCGCGTAGAGAAAGCAGCTGAAGTCGCAAATCTCCAGACTATGACTCAATCACGCTCCATCCCACCACAAGTCTCTGTTCCTTCTCCAGTTCGGCTTCTAACCGTTGCCTCTCCTCCAAAAAGGCCTTCTCACGCTCCCTCAGCGTTTCCTTCGCTTTCTTCTCCTCTGTCTTGTAATACTCGATTTGTCTCCGATACTCCTTCTCCAATTCATCCCAGCCCGTCTAAACCTTATTCACAGTGGACATGAGAACATGAGGTAGATCGTCCGTCTCGCTGATCTCCTGTCTCTGTCTTTTCATTGCCGCGAGCAGAACCGGTGCCGATAGCGAGCCTCTAACGATTGACCGAATGCAGAAAAAGACTCTATTTTGAAACGAGCAACGAACAAAATGCGCTGTTCTTCTGGCGAGACGCATTCCATCAGAAACTTGATCCCTATTACCGTTCTTTTCCACTTCTAGTAATCATGGTAGGTCCGGAATCCGCCACTGATATTTAGATTCAATGGGTATTGCTTGTTAGTCGTCAGGGAAAGATCAGACTGCAGCAGTTCTATATGGGTGCCACTCCTAGAGTAAATCCGATTTGAAGTCGATTGACACGCGTAGGAAATTCAAAGCATTACTCGTAACGCCATCAACCAGGTTCTCTCCCGCCCGGCTCGTTATTGCAATTATATCGAACAGAAGGATTCAAAGATCGTTTTTAAGAGGTATTTCCTTCCTCCCGAACCTCACTTCAAGATTCGCTTCTCTGTACTTCATCATCTCTATCGACAAGGATGAGAACGAGCTCATGGCACTGGAGTTCATCCAGCACTACGTGGAGGTTCTTGACCAGTACTATGGAAATGTGGCTTTGGCGTCGTTCCTTGACGAGTAGGTGTGCGAACTCGACATCATTTTCCACTATGATAAGGTTGGCTGCTCGGTGGAGTCTTCATCGTAGGCTTACCACGTGCTGAACGAGTTATGCATTGGAGGACGTATCCTGGAAACCAATAAACGTGAGATTCTCAGAGTGTGCACAGCGCAGGATAAGATGGAGACGGACGCGAAGGCGGCCTCGAAGACTGGCTTTGCTGGTCTCAGCAGCCTTGGTCTTTAAGCAGCTGTTTTTTATTCTGTATTGAATAGTGATTCGTCTTTGCTGCAAACACATGCATTCTAAAAGCTTCTTTTCCTTTTCTTCCGTCTCCAAAGACTGTTGTTCGCTTGGCTCGCTCTTCAACAGCTCGTGGATCTTGGGAATCACCTCATCGAGGCCCTCCAGATAAAACGGCTCGGGCTCAATGTGCACCTATCGTTAACAACCGCTACAACTCCCACCTGGCCCAAACGCCTCTTCTCGCTCAGCATGTCTGCCTCACGCTGGATGAGCGGCTTGTAAAAGTCCGTTATCCGTCTGCTCTCCCTGACGACTTCCATGCGGTAGTCGTCCACCAGGAAGGGATGTGTATCATCAACAGTATCGAGATAGCGGCGGTAGGTCTCTTCCTTCATTTTCCGCATCTCAAATTCCCATTCTCTGTATGCTTTTGTCTTTGTCACGATGGTTCCGGCCAATGCGTTATCGTATTCCCTCTTCTTCCTCTCTATTTGTTATTCACACATCTTAGGCGTGCCTTGGAGTTGCTGGTTTACCTTGGCAATGTTCACTTTCTGATATCGATACTTCTCTAGAATCGAGCGATTTGAGCTCGACAAATGAATTGGCTCCGCCCTGGTAAAGAAACCCCTCACAAACGGCTTCACGAGCGACTGCATGATGAAGAAGTATGAACAAAATCGCTTGTGTATGTGCTCTATCGAAAGACGGTGAGGAAAGAGTGGTGTTGTTGTGTTATTGTGTCTGCCAGTCATCAGTATTGTCCCTCCTATTGCTTCCAAACCCTGCGGAACAGAAGATAGATCGAAGGAGATGCGAGAGCAGCATCATTGTGGAAAGACCAGAATGGAGGGTTTGCGACTCTCCGAAATGGGTCGGATTTTTGTCAAGTGCGTCGGATACAGTAGAAGAGAAAGCACTCTCCTCCGTTGTGTCGTCGATGAGCACAGCATACATGGAGAAGAAGGGGGAGGAAGAGGATTATCTTCCACAGAACGACGAGTTCATTCCTCCTACCAACTTTGCTGTCATCGAGAACGGACTCTATCGCAGTACGTGCATTATTTCCTTGTCTTATCCAGGTGCTTTCCCTGTGAAGCGGAATTTCGCATTTCTCCGCCACCTGGGCATCCGCTCCATTCTGTTTGCTCTTCTGCGTGTGCTTACGCCAAGCGTTCTTGTTCCAGAAGAGTACCCAGAGGACAGTCTCAAGTTCTTGAAGCGTTGCAATATTCGGCTGTTCAAATACCCTCTGGAAGGAAATAAAGTAGCACTTTGAGTCCTTGCCTTTCACCGTACAGGAACCGTTTACCGAGATTCCCAAGGAAATGGTGGTGGACATGATGAATATCATATTGGGTATTCGTTGTGTGTGCAATTCATGAATAGATACCCGCAACCTTCCTCTCTTGATCCACTGCAACAGCGGGAAAGTCTCCTTGTAGTTCTCCTATCATGTGTAGCATCGTACTGGATCTGTTGTGGGCTGCATTCGGAGAGTCGTGTTGAGGGTGGGGAGTGAGAACTAGATTCAGGGCTGGTCACTGTCCTCTATTCTCTGGGAGTATCGGCTATATGCGGAGCCGAAGCCGCGCTTCATGGACCAGCAGTACATCGAGTTGTTTGACATTAACGCGATTCACCCGGATCGGAGGTATCTCCCGGACTGGCCCGGCATCCTAGAATAATTGTACTATAATAAACAGTGAAATGGATTTGTATTCTTTGTAAGCACTTGTTTAGTTCAGACAGGAGGAGATTCATTGCTTTGTAATCACTGCCCTCGCTGGGGAAATAGCGCATCACCTTCTTCAGCATCCTACGTCTCATCGTCAATCATTCAGGGACAAACGAGATGGACGTCGTGATCGAGGGAGAAGACACCTTTCCGGAAGACGGGTGACTGTCCAACCACGATAGCAACTACGTGTGACCCTTCGTTGAATTCCCCACCTCAGGGGGTAACGAATCAAATAGAAGGATTTTCTTGTTTTGGTTCGTCCACTGAATGGACTCCTGAATGTAGGCCTGCACGACGGAGGTCAGCTCGTATCATGAATCCTCTCTCTCCTTCTCCTTCAACTCGTTGACCACACCTCGGCACAACCGATCCGCCTTATCACTCTTCCCATGCAGGAAGAGCTGACATGCCTGCAGCACCGTGAAGAACTCCGACGAAACGCCCAGTTCGGGATAGAGGCTTCGGCAATCCACCGAAGTCGTGTTGAGACACAATTTGATGAACTTCACTCGCTGGTGCCGCGCCGCGTCCGGCAACGGCTCGTCAGGGAAAGGCGGGAACTCTGGAGCGATGAAACGCCTCTAGCCATGAAACGCGGTGGAAAAGGCAACCCAGTTGGGAAAGAGTTGTTCTGTGGAGGGGATCAGAGACCCGAACACCTCTTTCGACTTCTTCAGTTGCACGGTGGTCAGAAGCGTCTATGACAGAAACCGCCCCGATTTCGTACATCCACGATGGCGACCACTTCCTGCAGAGTGCGCTGCTGCTCCCGCGAGAGCAGCGACGCGTACTCGCGCTCGATGGTCAGGTAGCAGCCCTTGGTGATTGGGAAGGGGTAGTTGCTGACCAGCACCGACACCTCCTCCTCCTCCGCCTGCGGCCGGTCCACCAGCGACAGCTCGGGACACTGCTCCAGCGTCTGCACGCCCTTCTGGATGAGAGAGACGAGTCTACGGTGGATGGTGAATGAATCGCTCACTGCTTCGTGTTCTCCATAAAGCAGACGAAGTCAGCGTCTCCGCCACCCCGTGCTTCTTGTGCAATCTCCTCCTGCAGGTACGAAGACACACTACAACTGACTCCCTCACACAGCCGCTACACACGCCAGCAGAAGCGCGCGAAGGCGTACTGGCGGGCCACGGGGAGGAAAGACAGCACGCGAAGAAGGTAGGAGTAGTCGGCGGACGTGAGCTTGGTGAGGCGGTTGACCACGATCTGGATGAAGATGGTGTAGAAGGAGGCCGGCGGGAGGAAGAGGGAGAGGAGGGCGATGTAGTTGGTCGTGGGCCGCGTGGCGATGTCGAGGAGCCGCCGCCAGTTGGCGTAGTCGATGGTACTGTGAGTGAGGCGGAGGAGGTGACGGTACAGCCCGAGTGTGTCGAACTGGATGTACTCGACGGGGATGGTGAGATAGGAGAGGTAGTACTGCACGGTGTTGTCCATCACGCTCTGCAAGCAAATCTGCGAGCTGTGCGTGAGGAGAGAGAGAAGCCAGCACTTGATCGCCATGCTCAGCACCGTCACACACCGGATCTGCTGCAGCAGCTGTCTCTCCTCTTGTGAGCCCTCCTGTGAGCCCTCCTGAGAGGTGTTCTGTGATGTCTCTGAAGTCGTTTCTTGAGTTGTCTCTGGAGAAGTCTCTTGTGAGGTGTTCTGAGATGTCTCCTGAGAAGAGAGCTGAGAAGAAGGCTGCTGCACGAGATGGAAGAGGAGCAGGGAGGTGCTGGGCGAGAGAGACTGTCGAATGACGCCGCGAATGAGCGCTACGCCTCAGCCCCACACTCACGCCACACCCTTCTCCTCCTCCCGGAGCGGACCACTCACCAGCGCACGCAGTCGCCTCAGCAGCACGTCCACCTGCTGCTCGCTCAGTCCTACCTCTCACGCCGCGCCACGGCGCCCACGCAGCACGTCCAGCTGCTCGAGCCACTGCACCAAGTACGCCACCATCACGCCGTCGCCACCCGCAGGGGCGAAGTGGCGGAAGAAGTCGGCCGTGACGTCCTCGCGGCACACTAGCGTGTTGAGAACCAGCGTGTTGACGAGCGTCCTCGCGGCGTGAGACAGCGTGCCGGGACTGCGCAGCATCGAACTTCCAGACTGCGCGTCACGCCCCCCTCGTGCCCCAACTCTTTGAATGCACTGCAGCCACAGCGACAGACTCTGGTAGGAGTAGGCGGGCTCCTCCGTCTTGACCGACAGCTTGAACTGCGCCGCGTAGGCCTTCTGCACCTGCAGGATCTCGCGCGCACGGTCGCTGACCGTGTCCTCCCCATCGTACGGCGCGTTGTGCGAGGCGATGCTCAACAGTCCGTAGAACCACCCGATCACGTCGGAATAGTACTTCAGCTGCTCGAGGATGACTGCGTGTCAGACACACCTCCTCCACTCACCACCGCTCTCCTTCTCCTTCTCCACGCGCTCGCTGCACAGGCGGAGCAACACCTCGAAGGAGTGGGAAAGGTCGATGCCGAACCGGAAGCAGTCGTCCAGCAGACTCACAAACACCTGACTGTCGCGAATCTGTGCGATGGTGGATTTGACCTTCTCTATTGCATGACTCACTGACTCCAAAATTACCCATGATTTCTTGAACGGCGGTTGGATCGGTGAGTTTTGCGCATTGCTTGAGAAGGCGGAGGAGGCTGTTCTTGTGTTGCACATCATGATAGTGATCGATCACTGAACGCGCATCAAGGAGAGAAGGCGAGGCCTGGAAGGCGATGTGGCAGCAATGCACTCTTCGACAGCCCTCCTCCTCCTTCTCGAACAGAACCGTCTTCTCCTCGGGGTCCAGAACACAGCTACAGTGAAGAAGCCGGCGAGAAGCAACGGGTAGGGGAAGTACTGGTTGAACAGGCGAGTGACGGAGGGCACGCGGTACGCCTCGAGATAACAGCGGTTCTGACTCTGCCGTGAAGAAAGCCGCCGTCGTGCGAGAGGATATGAATAGCAGCAGAATCGGCACCTTCACGCCCGTCGCCTCCACTCCCGCCTCGGTCCACAGGCACTGCACCGCGCGATAGCTACACTTCAGCTCAGCCGCCGATCGCCACCCCTTCCACAGATAGAGCACCACCAGCGACCGCAGGTCCAGAAGGACCACGCGGTGCAGCGCGTCGCTCACCACGCAGTACCGGCCGTCCGGGCTCGTCCAAACGCGCTCGCACCGCCGCGTGGCGTCCTGCACGACGAAGTCACTGTAGACGGCGGCGGCGCGCGGCAGGGGCGTCTGGTGCTCCTCGGCACGGTTCCAGCCCCAGCTGGAGGTGAGTGGATAAGAGAGAGAGAGGGTACGAGGCAAGGCTCTTCACGGCACCATACAGCGAGGCGGCGACGGAGACGGCCTTGGAGCCGAGAGAGGGCTGGGAGGGCTGGGAGGTGACGACGTAGGTACAGATGCAGGGGTGGGTGCCGACGGCAACGATGGTGTGGGACGAGGAAGGAGAAGGACACACGGAGAAGTGGGAGATGGACTTCTGGCCGATGAGCCTGAAGCGCTGCTGCGGGATCGTGCCGCACTCGATCAGTGGGAGAGGCTCGGTGGAAGCGCATTGGATGTATGCATGGCGGTTGCTGTCTATCATATTCTCCAGGTCGTCGTATGCAAACTGAACGAGCTGCATGCTGTCTGATAGAATCCAGAGGAGCTGATCGTGAGCCAGGAGCCGATCACTCACGTTGTCCCGGAACTGCATATCCACGATGGGATCCAGCACCAAATCACAGTAGAACAGAGTCCTGTTCGTTGAAGTGTCGACTCTACGAAAATGAACGGGGAGAAACGCGACTACATGTATAGGGTGCCGAGAGCCGTGGCCACAGAGAGCAAAGCCTTGTTTAGAAACCGAAGACACGTGATTTTCTCTTCAGTACGGCGACAAAGACCGGAATGAAAGCACACCTACGTAAAACATGAAAAGAGTCGGTACGGAATTCTTTGCATCGATGAAAACGAGAATGCTATCCATGGCAACAGCAATGAGGCCGTTGGCTGCGTTAATCTCCGTGAGAACGTCTTCATCGAAAATCCATTTGTCCTTTGACTAGACAATAAGCGAAAAGGACAATTTCATTACTTCCATCTGATTCTCTTGAAGAGCGCTACACTCGCGGATGATCTCGTTCAACTCCCTTCTCAATTCAAGGGAGTTGAACGTGTCATCTCCACTGGTTAGCAGATCCAGCATGACGGACCCCGAGCCGATTGTGAAACAAACACTGAGAGAATCAGAAATTGAATTCACCGCGCCTGCAAATGCGAAAAGGAATGCAAGGATACACATCATTCTCGTCCGGAGATGAGCCCATAGGCCTCCCACTCTCTTCCGCGAATACGATAGTGGACTGAGAGTGTCTCCGTTTCCTCCCTACTCATAATGGGGATCAAAAACTGTTGTTCTTCGGATTGGCTTTTACACACAACCCTCACGATTTCTGGTTTTCCTCCCATGTCACGATACAGATCAAACATTCCGGTCTTTTCCAGTGAGGAATTCACAATAATTGGCTTGCTACCCTCATGTTCGAAAACCAGCGAAAACGGAATAGAAGGCGCCGTAAAAGCATTAGGGTTACTGCTCCCCTTATTCGTATGATCCTCTGAGTTCCGAAACCCCGTGGTCTCTGGAGAACGATTATCAGAATAGTCGACGGTGGGCTCAATTACAGATTCTTCCACGTTAGATGGGTTCTCCTGCAGAGAAGACTCTGAGTTTATTTCAAAGTTGGAGATCTCTGTCTGATAAAATGAGTTCGACGGCCCGAAGCGAGCGAGATTCGCAGGCAGTGGGAACATTTCGTCATCGAGTTTGATTGTCGGAACAGTCGGATCCTTCTGCTTTGAAACAGGATCACTGGCAGGTAGAATCGCTGTAGAACCCGAAGAAGGCTGGGACGAAGTACTCGTAATGGTAATACTCGGTCCCAGCCTTCCTTCAGAACCATTCTCGCTTTGTAACTCTCCTTCCTCTTCTTTGTCCTTCTTCTGAACCGAATTCCGCTGGAGAAGAGAAAACCGATCAGTCTCGCATTCGATTTTTATGTACTTGCAGTCGTTGCACAGTATTCTGTACATATCCATCGGGATGGCAGTATTCATGGAAATGGTCTTTTGCGAGATATCATCACATAGGGGCACTTCCTGACACAAGCAGATTCCCCCCGTAGTAACCGCTTTCAAAAACGCCAGTTTGGCGTCAAAAGAGAATTGGGTTTTCTCTAAAGATCATATGACCCAACAGTCATTACCTAAAATGCCCCTTAGCGAAACACTGTCATTCAAATCCTCAAACTCTTTGCCCATCAAAACGACCTTGTCATCATCCATCCACTCTATTCCCCTTTTCACAAGAGAGTACAGACTGCAGCTAATTTCACCATCAAAGAGAAAGTCCCTTATTGCACCATGAAAGCAATAGGAGCACGTAACTCGGTTCCCCTTCACGGATACACGAATATAGTCGTCCCCCTTGCTATTCGTCATACGATTGGAAAAGGTGAATCCAAGACTGTCTCGAAAGAAGACTAAAGATATATGGGCTCATTTATTTGGATTTGTCCCATATATGAACAATTGTGCAACTCTGTCATTAGCGGTATTGGATCAAACCCGGCATATTCAATACAGTTGAGTGAACAAATGGGATTAACTGATAGCGACAATAAGGGACAGATTGTATCCTTTAAAAACGGGGGGTCCCTCACCTCATACGTATCTTGGAATCACTGTACATGGCTGAACACCCTGTCGAAAACCACTTCACTTGTAAGCAGCAGAACATCTATTCTATTGGAGAGTATGGGAAACAGGCAGTCGTTGCAGCAACTGCCCCTCCCTGCTGCTAGCTTTCAAATGGTAGACATGCCTGTTGTTTCTGGTTCCTTTCCTGATTTCTAGGCTTCGGACGATACAGACCACGATAATAAAGACGAAAGTGAATCCTGCCTTTGACGCTTATTTGTAGAGGCTACAGTGTTTTACATTTTTAAAGTGGAAAGGAAGGACGATCCGAACATCATCACCCAACCTTTGACCAACATTACAACGAATGAGTACTGCATAGACTTTCAAATCGCGTATTCATCGGCGCAGGAGAAGGTTTTGCTTACGGATTCGAATGAATGATAGAATACTCGGGGAAACAACGAGAATGAGGATGCGATTTACGTCGAAGAGTTTAAGAAGAATGGAGATACTATTTTCGTGGCGTCCGTGTATGTTCTTCATTGTGTGTTTTCCTGTAGTCTGGATGGCCATCAGGGAAGAAACGCCGCGGACTATGTCTGCTCGCACCTGTTCAGCTCTTTGGCAGACAAGCTCTTCCAGAATCCGGATGATATTCCTTCAGAGGTGAAGGAAGTCTTCCAAAGCGTGGACAGCACGTACTGCAAGGAAAAGGCGGAGGCAATGAGCAGGCTCCTTAGGAAGAAGAGGAATCCGTGCTGCTTTACGAAGGTCGAGGAAGAGCCATACAAGGTTCACTCCGATTCTTCTCTTCATCGTAGAACAACTACATTGGCTGCGGGTGCGTTCTCACTCTCCTGTGCATCCACAACAACCAGCTCATTCTTGCGGGACTCGGCGATTGCGGAATTGTGTTCAGCATCGGCGGTCTGGCGAAGTACCATCTCATGCGTCACAAGCCCACGAACAAGGCCGAAGAGCAACGAATCATGGCAGCTTCTCGAGATGATGATCATCAGTAGAAGGCGGGTGGCAAGGTGATCAACGACCGAGTCGAGAACAAGCTGAATGTGTCCCGCTCCATCGGCGACGTCTACTTCAAGCGTTCCTACCACGACCCCAAGTTTTCGTTTTTTCCCTCCAAAGCGGCGCCAGAGCCTCAGACCGATGCTGTAATCGCCGTACCGGAGGTGAAGATCTACCCTCTCTCCACCGGTGCTTGAGTCGCTATGCCCTCACTCCTAGAGATGGAGTTTTGCATCATAGGCAGCGATGGGCTGTTCTCGGTGCTGGCCTTCCAAACCGCCGTGAACATGGTGAAGGACAGCGTGTCCCGCGGGAGGTCGGGCGAGGAGGCGTGTCGCGAGCTGGTCACGCGGGCGCGGCAGTGGGCGTGGGCGTGAGGCGTGAGGCGTAGGAGCACGAAGGACGACATTTCGGTGATCATTCTGTTCTTCCACATCAAGAGGCACCAGAAGTCGCTTCCGGCGGAGATGGAGCCGGTGGAGGTGTGCGCCTACGACGACAGCCGGGTGATTGTGGAGGAGGAGGAGGCGAAGGAGAGGGCCAGTCTGCCGCGGTGCCTGTCGGATGTGAGCCAGTCGGTCCACAGCTCGAGGCAGTCTGCGCGAGTCATTCCGAAGGCGTCGATCATGGAGGTGTTTCGACGGAACTCGGCGACTTCAACGGGTGAACCCATCCTTATTTCTGTGTCCAAAGCAACCAGTCAGTAGTTTTGGAGGTTCTTGTGTGATTTCTGTGTCTTCCTTTATTGCCAGTGCCTTGTTTCTTTCAACAATCGTCCCCATCCTAAAAGCATTACAGCTCCTTCTCCTCCTTGGGAGCCTCCACCGTCTCCACGACAGCCACTTCCTCCTTCACGGGAGTCTCCTCCTTCTTCTCGGGAACCTCCACGGGGGTCTCCACGGGGGTCACAGGAGCCTCCACCTTCTCAGGAGCCTCAGCAGGAGCCTCAGCAGGAGCCTCAGCAGGAGTCACAGCCTCCTTCTTCTCGGACTCCTTCTCGGGAGCCTCGGAGAGCTTGCCGTAGTACTCGGGGTGCGCGTCCACGCACTTCTTCAGCGCCATCGTGATCTCGCCGCAGTTCATCACGAACGTGTCGGCGTCCGTCTGGTTCTACGCCTCACGCCCGCGCCGCGCCCGCACCTCCAGAATGCACTTCTGCCACAGCTCGAACGGCTTGAAGCACGGACCGCTCTTCATGAACACGCACCAGCTGCACTCGCGGTCGCTCTTCGCCTCCTTGCATCTACGCCTCACGCGCCGCCGCCGCGCCCACTCGAAGCCCTCGGCCAGGCCTCTCTTCGTGCACAGCTTCGTCTTCACCACGATGTTCTCCGCGCGCAGGTCCTTCACGCTCACGTGCGTCGTCGGGTACGAGTAGTAGCCCTCCACCTCCACGTTCTCCACGTCCGCCTTGGCCACGTAGCGGTTCGCGCCGTCCTCCTCCAGCAGCCCGTCCGTCACCGCGCGGTCCACCAGCAGGCGGCCGTAGACGCTGCTGTACGCCGAGGAGCGGTCCTCGTCGTCGCAGGACAGAACGATGTGCGGGTAGCGGTAGATGGAGTCCGTGGAGCCGATGTCCACCACAAGCTACCCCTCAAATTTGAATCGACGTGCCTACCACCTGAGCGTGCTCGTCGGAGACGAGGGCGAGCACCTTCACCTCCACGTCGTCTCCCATCACCGGGCCAAACTCGTTGGCGTCCTCCGGCTTGGGGTTGTACGCCAGCATCACCTTTCTCTCGGGCCTGATCGTGATGGGGAATGAACACTCTTACTTGAACTTACGGGTAGCAGGGAACATGACGTCCAGCTTCTCCGTCTCCTCCGGACTCATGAACAGAGAGATCTCCTTCACGCCAATCCACCAGGGATGATACTCCTCTTCCGATTCGGCAGCGGGCTTCTCTTCCTCCTTGACAGCCTCCTCAGTCTTCTCCTCCTCCTTAGGAGCCTCCTCAACCTTCTCCTCCTTCACTTCCTCCTTAGGAGTCTCTTCAACAACAGGAGCAGCAGGAGCAGCGGGCTCAGGCTCGGGCTCAGGAGTGGGAACAATGTCCTTCACAGCAGGAGCAACGGGCTGAACAATAGGCTCCTCTTCCTTTGCATTCATAGTAGCAGCAATACGAGCAGCCTTCTTCGCCTTGCGGTGACGATAAATGCCTCTGCCGCCGTAGAAAGCGCCGACAGCCATGCAGGCGAACACAGACATACCGATGGTCATTCTCTTTCGAACGGAGATATCGTTGCTACCGGTTACAACCCCTAACAAGAACTACACAAGAGCAAAGCCTCTTCTATTCACCGTCGGCATAAGCGCAACGCGTGTGCATCTTCTAGCAGTAGTACCAAGAGCCCTGTACATTCTTCACCGAAAAAGTGTTGACAACTCCCTCAGCCAGAAATAGACACGGTTTTCTCTTTCATTGCCAACAACGCCCATCACATAGAAAACAAGAAATAAAGTGTGAAACAAAGACACCACAAAGGATACACATCGTCCACTTACTTCTTAGACATAATGTCAGAAAGCCAGTCAAGACCCTCATACAGACCATCACCACTCGTAGCACAGCAAGCCTGAATATACCACTGACGACCAGTCAACTTCTGAAGTCCAAGCTTCTCAGTCAGATCAGGAGCAGACATAGCATGAGGAAGATCCTGCTTGTTGGCAAACACCAACAGATCAGCATCCTTCAACTCCTCCTCCTGAAGCATCTTGTGCAACTCGTTACGAGCATCATCAATACGAGCCTTATCGTTCGAATCAACCACAAAGATCAGACCCTGAGTGTTCTGGTAATAATGTCTCCACAGGTTACGAATCTTGTCCTGACCACCAACATCCCACACAGTGAAAGAAATGTTCTTGTACTCCACAGTCTCCACATTGAAACCAATAGTAGGAATCGTAGTCACCACCTCACCCAACTTCAACTTGTACAGAATAGTCGTCTTACCAGCAGCATCAAGACCAACCATCAGGATACGCATATCCTTCTTCATCTTCAGGAATCTTCCGAGCCAATTACCCATCTATACAACAACGGTTACTATTCTGTTCTATTTACGTTGTATACATTATACATCACTTCATCAACACAATTTCACTTCCACTTACTGTATATGATGACTATATAACAAGAATTGTGAAATGCGATACTCCAAATGGATTCTACTAACCTCTATTGAGCTATTCTCATTCTCGCCCTTCTTTTGATCTCTCTCAACGGAGGGTTGCATTCTCTTCTATCGCCCTTTTCATCTCCATTTCTTATCCATTCCACTCCATATACATCTATCACATACTACATACTCTCTTACATCCATATACAACCAATGGAACGACAAACCATCAATCCCCCTTTTCCATCACTCCTTTCTATTCCATTTCATTCTATACACCATCTAACAAACATATCCATGCTCTATTGTCACTCAAACACAAGCAACTCTCCAACACTTCCCATTCTCACATCTATCGCCAATAGGTCCCAATGTGAAGAGAAAGAGAAAGAAAGGAATCGAAATGGCTGAGTGTGTGTTGTTTTGAGTGACAACCCTCCGTTGAGAGAGATCAAAAGAAGGGCAAGAATGAGAATAGCTCAATAGAGGTTAGTAGAATCCATTTGGAGTATCGCATTTCACAATTCTTGTTATATAGTCATCATATACAGTAAGTGGAAGTGAAATTGTGATGATGAAGTGATGTATGATGTGTACAACGTAAATGGAATAGAATAGTAACCGTTGTTGTATAGATGGGTAATTGGCTCGGAAGATTCCTGAAGATGAAGAAGGATATGCGTATCCTGATGGTTGGTCTTGATGCTGCTGGTAAGACGACTATTCTGTACAAGTTGAAGTTGGGTGAGGTGGTGACTACGATTCCTACTATTGGTTTCAATGTGGAGACTGTGGAGTACAAGAACATTTCTTTCACTGTGTGGGATGTTGGTGGTCAGGACAAGATTCGTAACCTGTGGAGACATTATTACCAGAACACTCAGGGTCTGATCTTTGTGGTTGATTCGAACGATAAGGCTCGTATTGATGATGCTCGTAACGAGTTGCACAAGATGCTTCAGGAGGAGGAGTTGAAGGATGCTGATCTGTTGGTGTTTGCCAACAAGCAGGATCTTCCTCATGCTATGTCTGCTCCTGATCTGACTGAGAAGCTTGGACTTCAGAAGTTGACTGGTCGTCAGTGGTATATTCAGGCTTGCTGTGCTACGAGTGGTGATGGTCTGTATGAGGGTCTTGACTGGCTTTCTGACATTATGTCTAAGAAGTAAGAAATCTCACTGTGTTGTGGAGTGTTGGGTTGGTTGCGATGCTGCTTTTATTGTGTACTGAGCTATTTGTTTGTTGCATATTGCTAGTTGTAACAAACATGCCACTTCTCCGTCACGAGTTCTGTGAAGTGCTCCATCGCAGCAACGATCTCCTTCTTCTGCACTTCCTCCTCCATATCGCCCGGCTCGTAGCAGCGCTCGAACGCACTGTTAAGCGTGTCCACGAACCTCTCCTTCACCGCGGACGTGTCCTTCAGCACTCCCTTCGCCATCGTCAGGAGGAACGCGAGATTGACCTCCACGCTGCGATACTGGTAGTCGTACATCACATTCGCGCGGATCTCCTCGCCCACGTTCTTCGCGAAGCACGCCAGCACACACGACATGACATCAGCCATCGTCGCGCGAATCTCCGCGGGCACCACCTTCACTCGCGTGCTCATGGACTTCTCGATGTACTCGTACAGCTCCTCGCTCTCCTTCGCCTCCGCGTGCACCAGCGCCTCCGCCTCGCCCGTCGCCAGCGCCACGGCCGCGTCGCACACCACCTCGTTGCAGTCCTCGAACGCCGTGTACAGCAGCCGTGCCACTTCCAGCGACGCGTCCGCCACGAAGCCCTCGGCGCCCTCGCCGTTGACCGCACCGCCCACGAACAGCGCGGCGCACTGCTTGGCGAGCAGCACGCAGAAGCCGCGCAGCATGGCGGCGGCGGTGGCGTTGCAGGCGTGGACGATGCCCGCGAGGTTGAGCCCCAGCGTCAGCGCCTCCTGGTCCACGCTCGGGTCCTCCGGCGTGTAGTCCAGCAGCGTCTGCGCCACCGCCTTCACCGCCTGCTTGCTCAGCCCGCGGCAGGCTGCGAACAGCGCCAGCGCTAGCCGCGGCGACAGCGAGAGCGTGGCCAGCTGCGCCACCAGCGCAGGGTTCAGCACCACGGGCGTGAGTCTGAGCGTCAGCCACGGCCATCGCACTCACTTCGGGTCCGCCGCGCCCAGCACCTTCTCCGGGCCGTACAGCAGCGTGTGCGGCGCGTTCTGCGCCTTGAGCAGCAGCGCCAGGAACCAGAGCAGCGTCTGCTGGATCTGCGTGTAGAAGTACTCGGTGAAGCCCGCGACGGCGGCGGGCAGCGCGGCCTGCACCAGCGACAGCAGGCTGTTCAGGCGCTCCACCACGCGCCGCAGCAGCGTCTCCACGCCCGTGCAGACCGCCGCGCTCACCTCCTTCACTAGCTGTGAGGTCCGGTTGGTGTGGCTACGCGAGGCGCGAGGTGCGGGCTGTTCAGGAGCGGGTTTAGCAGCAGGCTCAGGAGCAGGGTTGGCAGCGGGGGAGGTAACAGGCTCAGCGGGCTGTTGAGAAGGCTCAGCAACAGGCTCAGCGGGCTGCTCTGTTCCCTTCTCGGCCTCCGGCTCCGCCATAGGTTGTTCAGCAGGCTGCTCAGTAGTAGGCTCAACAGATTGCTCAACAGAGGGTTCAGCAGTGGGCTCGGCAGAAACAACAGGCTGTTCAGCAGACGGCTCAGCGACAGGAGCAGCAGGCTCAACGGCCGGCTCACCAGAGGGCTGAGGAGCTGGCTTGGAGAAGAGCGGGAGCGCGTCGACGGCCTCCTGCTGACGCTGTAGCAGGGCCAGGAGCTCGGCGCGACACACGTCGAAGGAGCCGGCCATCTGCGCATCAGACCGCCCCGGCACTCCCACCTGCGTCTTCACAGTGTTCTTGAGCAGAGTCTGCATGGTCGGCACGATGCCCGTATTCGGAACGATATTGTCCACCTTCACCACGTGCAGGTTCAGCATGTCCAGCGCCGAGCGGATCTCGCCGAACGGGGACATGCGGTCCTCCTCCAGCACGTGCTAGGGTTGAGAAAGCGGGGGGCCCCCACCTCGTAGGACGTATCCTCCTTGATGCGGTCGGTGACCGCCTGGAGGTACTTGCCCATCAGGTCCTGCACGAACGCCACCAGCGACACTTGCGATGCCTACGCCTCACCCGCCGCGGCGAGCGCCACCTCGTCCTCCTGGAAGATGTCCTTGAAGGCGATGGTCACGTGAATCAACAGGTCGATGAACTCCTACGCTCGAAACCCGATCCCACGCCCACCTTCTCCAGCATGCCCATGAACTCCATCAGCGGGTACGCGCCCGTCGCCTGCTGCTTCGCGCGCAGCTCCTTCACCTCCTCCTCCGACCCCGACAGCGCGATGATCTCCTTCTCGTCGTCGCTCAGCGCGCGCAGCTTCTGGTACTTGTCGATGATGCCGCCCAGACGATCGCGGTGATAGTTCAGGTAGATGGTGAACAGGTCCGCCACGGGGTGACCCAGCTTCATCAGCAGACGCACATAGTCCTCCAGCAGCGTCATGCGGATGCCCGGCTCCTGGATCGCCAGCAGCATGTGCGTCTTCAGTTTGCTCATGATCGCGTCGGAGGATTCCTGAATCGTGTTGAAGGACTGGATGTGGCGGTAGTCGTTCAGGACCTGCGAGGAGGAAATGTAGTAGTCCACGGCCTGGTCGTACGCCTCCAGCTCCACGCATCTGCGATGAACCGCTCACAAGCACAACTACCTCTGCAGACGAGAGGGGAGGTCGAACAGGAACTGCAGCTTCTTCAGCAGACGCTTCACGTTCACCAACTTGTCCACCTTGGTGCGATTGGCGTCAAGACTCGATCCAATCGTATTCGTCGTTGACGACACCGTCTGGATCCTCTCCATCAGCGACGACATGCGCTTCTCCATATCACCCACATTCTCCTATACATCACCATTCCCAGCAACAATTCACCTGGAGCGTGCGCACCGTCTTAGAGGCCGTCATGAAGCGGCTGTAGTTCTCATACACCAGCTTCTGCATATCCGAGTCGAGCTGTTTCGCCTCGGTAATGACTTTGATATTCGTTTTGATGAGCTCGGGGAGCGATTGCTCCTTCAACACTTTCTACCCCATGAAATACGCTCCGGTAAGCAAAACAGGAATGTACTTGTCCTTATCGAACACCTTGCTATCCATATCGTAGTAATCTTCCTCTTTCACCTCTTCGGTTTGCTCCGTTCCGTAGTAGTTCTGGAGCATCGCCCGAATGTTATCCATAGCATGATCTTCCTCGTCGTCCGAAATATCCGATGAAGGGTAGGACATTCTTTCTGTTCTTCTATGGAATGGACTTCAAAAAGGAGAATTGAGAGAGAGAAGAGGGAGAAACCACTGCACGTGCAAAAGGTTGATATATAAGACAAACAATGAGCAGCACATCCATAAAAGAAATGGATGAATAGGGATGAGTAATGTTCATTAAACAGCGCACTAGATAGGATAAGCAATAAAGAAGGAGAAATGAATCGATGCAAACAAACGAGGAATTGTTTATGCTGTTATGAACTACTCACTCTGACAATGGTTTCGGAGGAGCGTTGAGGAACGAACTCAAACATGTCATGCTTACACATAGGACACAGTGAATTGCAGCTATACGTCAGAACAATGAAAACAGCTTACTGAATCCACTGGTCAATGCAGCGCTTGTGAAAGATATGATCACACGCCAACAGGCACTATGGAGGAAACCATCACTTGTTCGCATACAACAATATCATCAGAATCTGAATTGTACTCCTCAATACAGATAGGGCAGCAATCAGTTACAGAAAAGTCTCTTCGTTCCTTCAACTATGGGTAATACCATGGCAATGGGCATGCCTCATCCAGTGTAACAATTCGATAGCACTCTTGATCCATGTTGCGCGAGATGGAGGGGAATACTCGAGAGACTTGGCGAGATCTAATAATCAGATGCGCATTCACGGGAAAACTCTTCACGGTGCCTATGACAATTCTGGCACATGAGGATGATGCATTCGGTTAATAGAGCAACTAATCCCGCTACGACTAGTCCTATTGAATGAGTGTGTTGCTTAGATGGTACCCAATATAATTACAGCAGAAACTGGATCCATATAAGACAAAGAACGATGTGCAGAAGGGATATAGTTGAAATGAGGATCAATTTCATAAATAGCGCCGTTACTGCATAACCTATCGGAGAATAGTGTAAATCACTCACACACTATCATTACAGTAGGATGTGCCTCTTATCATTAAAAAGCAACAGAATCCAATTTGACATGGCTAGCCCCATTCAGTACGTGACTCCTGGGATGAGAGAAAAGCACTATGAAAAGAACATGAATGTGCCCTCTATGAGAGTAAACATTTGACAAATGTGTGGTGGTTGGTACCATGAAAAGACATTTACAATCGAGGAACCATCGTATTGTTTGCATGCTGAATTGATACCTATCGGGGTTAATGTCCCTGTGGTTAAGCCTGGTGGCATCAAGAAGGATTGGAACTTCATTGCTACTGAGAATCACAAGGGAACATCCGGAAAAGGCATAGTAGTACGCCGAGGGCATAATGAAGATACACAGTGGCAACATGCTCTTTTAGCCACATATCATTACTAAAACTATTCACAAGGCGGTGACATGCTGCCATCCCAACACTCAATACCTCGTTGGATTTGGTGCTAAGCCTATGGTTTGGTTCCATTTCATTCTTGGGGATCGCGCTTATGACTGGTTGACTAAACACTTTGCTTATTATGTTTGTACAACGATACTACATCACTAGTAAACAGAAATGATCCAATATGAATTCAAGAACCACAAGAGGAGTGGCGAAAAACAAACGAAAACAATCTGCAACCCTCCATTGAGAGAGATCAAAAGAAGGGCGAGAATGAGAATAGCTCAATAGAGGTTAGTAGAATCCATTTGGAGTATCGCATTTCACAATTCTTGTTATATAGTCATCATATACAGTAAGTGGAAGTGAAATTGTGTTGATGAAGTGATGTGTGATGTGTACAATGTAAATAGAATAGAATAGTAACCGTTGTTGTATAGATGGGTAATTGGCTCGGAAGATTCCTGAAGATGAAGAAGGATATGCGTATCCTGATGGTTGGTCTTGATGCTGCTGGTAAGACGACTATTCTGTACAAGTTGAAGTTGGGTGAGGTGGTGACTACGATTCCTACTATTGGTTTCAATGTGGAGACTGTGGAGTACAAGAACATTTCTTTCACTGTGTGGGATGTTGGTGGTCAGGACAAGATTCGTAACCTGTGGAGACATTATTACCAGAACACTCAGGGTCTGATCTTCGTGGTTGATTCGAACGATAAGGCTCGTATTGATGATGCTCGTAACGAGTTGCACAAGATGCTTCAGGAGGAGGAGTTGAAGGATGCTGATCTGTTGGTGTTCGCCAACAAGCAGGATCTTCCTCATGCTATGTCTGCTCCTGATCTGACTGAGAAGCTTGGACTTCAGAAGTTGACTGGTCGTCAGTGGTATATTCAGGCTTGCTGTGCTACGAGTGGTGATGGTCTGTATGAGGGTCTTGACTGGCTTTCTGACATTATGTCTAAGAAGTAAGTGGACGATGTGTATCCTATCCTGTTTGTTCAATTCATGTTATCACTCAATGGATCAGAAGAATAAAACACAGAATGGTTACTGTAACAAACAAATAGCTCAGTACACAATAAAAGCAGCATCGCAACCAACCCAACACTCCACACCACACTTACTTCTTAGACATAATGTCAGAAAGCCAGTCAAGACCCTCATACAGACCATCACCACTCGTAGCACAGCAAGCCTGAATATACCACTGACGACCAGTCAACTTCTGAAGTCCAAGCTTCTCAGTCAGATCAGGAGCAGACATAGCATGAGGAAGATCCTGCTTGTTGGCGAACACCAACAGATCAGCATCCTTCAACTCCTCCTCCTGAAGCATCTTGTGCAACTCGTTACGAGCATCATCAATACGAGCCTTATCATTCGAATCAACCACGAAGATCAGACCCTGAGTGTTCTGGTAATAGTGTCTCCACAGGTTACGAATCTTGTCCTGACCACCAACATCCCACACAGTGAAAGAAATGTTCTTGTACTCCACAGTCTCCACATTGAAACCAATAGTAGGAATCGTAGTCACCACCTCACCCAACTTCAACTTGTACAGAATAGTCGTCTTACCAGCAGCATCAAGACCAACCATCAGGATACGCATATCCTTCTTCATCTTCAGGAATCTTCCGAGCCAATTACCCATCTATACAACAACGGTTACTATTCTATTCCATTTACGTTGTACACATCACACATCACTTCATCAACACAATTTCACTTCCACTTACTGTATATGATGACTATATAACAAGAATTGTGAAATGCGATACTCCAAATGGATTCTACTAACCTCTATTGAGCTATTCTCATTCTCACCCTTCTTTTGATCTCTCTCAACGGAGGGTTGCTCACCGTGCAGAACGAGTTCTCCATTATCGCCATTGTTGTGCTTGGCTAAAGTGCAGGGTGTCACCCTTGGCCATTGACTGTGCTTATTGTTTCACTCCTGTTTGATTCCCCTGCATCATGAGTTGTTTATGCTTTTCATGCTATTTTGTGGTTGACACTGGTTGATACTATCTATTGTATGCTGTGAGTGCATTCTTTTGGCAATGCATTCTCGTGTTTGCTTTCTTCATAATGTGATTGTGAATAGTTGTGAGTGATCATGTGCTATTCCTACTCGAGTATTATGGAGTCATTGTCGTTGCGCTGTTGATGGGGTTGCCTATCCTACGGTTTATATCATGTGGTGAAAATATGGATGATGTGAAGCCGTTCCATGTGATAAATGAATGAAATCGTCAATGCTGTGGTAGTGATGATCGAGTTGTTCTATTGTGATGGTGTTCAGTTCATATTGTGTCATATATGCTAGAACAAGTAATTGCTTGTGACATTACCCACCGCCTCGAATTGTCATTCATATGCCTTACAAGGGATTCTCTCTTTGTAGGGATTTTATCAATGGGGATTTACGACGATGGAATTAATGATACTCTGTATTGAAACGTCATTTCATTTCATTGATTGCTTTGACAAAACTCTCAGAAGACTGGGAAGACAATGACACACTATCCCAAAAGAATGCCCCAATTCTTGTTGTGCATTCACAATCGACTAAGCAGGACAGCATGATATTGAAGAACGAAACGCCATTCTTTGACATTTCGTCAACAATCAAGCATGCTGTTCTTCCCTTCAACTCGAGGCGAGTTGCCTCCTTCACCAATCTGCTACACATCGGAAGGTAATACTGCGTTAACTGGCTTTTGGACATGCACTTCCAAGTTGGAGAGACTCTTGACAGCATTCGTTTGAAGTACCTGTTGGACACCATGGAATAACTGATGTAACAGTTCACGATGAGCAAAGTTAGGGTGACATTCTTGTCAACTGCTTTCACTTTGCAGAATGCATCTATTCCTGCCCCCTTACGCTTATTGTCGACTCCTCTGCGACGGATTCCATGAAATTGAACATCCATCACCGCATCGGCAAGACCCTTTCCATTGCATTCTTGAGCATACTACTGGTTGTCTGCGCAACCAGAATTGTACCGAGGGTTTGGGCTTATCATCACCCACATAATCCCACACTTTCCACCAATACTTCAAGTAGTCAAGGTGGAGAATCACATAAACACAGGGTGTCTTCGCCCAATGACCTCTATGACAGGAGCAGGGATCGGAGAGATCCACCGTATACTCTCTGTCATGTGCACAGTCCCTCATCTTGTACACCCGTTCATTCCAATTACCAACATCCAATTCCTCACTACTCACCAACCTCACCAAGTACCACCCCTTATAGCATTGCACATGATGTGCTCTCCTTATCACTTGTCTTACAATCCATGTTCCATGGGTTTTCCACCCTCGACCAGCGGCACGACCGCTTTACCACCACTCAACACCCCTCTTCTTCATGCGCAGAATCATCCACGTCACCAAGATGCGGTAGTGATTGAAGAGGTTCGCTTCTCTCGCACATCCCAAGTCACTCATCCTTCTGCAGAGACTGCTCATGCAGCTCTCAATCGGATTTGTGGTTCTCATCATCAAGTGGTTGTACCTCCACGTGTGCATGAAAAGTCACTTTCTCCTCTTGACGCACTCCGTTTCGCCTTGTTGTCATACCAGTCTCTTGACTGCGATGCTAAGCCTCTTGCTCCTGTTATTCTCTTCACCTATTCATGTTTCTTGAACAAACATCAAAGGAATCATACAAGAATGATACAATACCCAAGGAGACCTTGAAACATCCTCAAATAGAAGCATGAATCTCGCTAACAACGAGGGCGGTAAAGCACATGCGACTAATCAGGGAACACACAGTGGAGAGAGTTCCTCTTACTTCAACGTGTCGGATCTAAGGTGTTAAGTACGGAATTGCACGATCGCGTGCGGAGCAAGATATCGCGGGGAGGCCATATGAAACCAAGGGAAGACCGAAGGTTTTCAATGATGCCGTGAGCACGGAATTGAAGGCAGAGGTCGAAAAGTACGTGAATGACGATTACTGCATCATTATGGACTTCCCGATGTACCTTGCAAACACCACCCTTGCAAAGTACGATGATGCTTACCGACAAGGACTGAAGCGCGTCAAGAGAGCAACGCTACGAAGATGGATCGAGGAGAAGGAGTACCACTTCGGTCTTCTGAAGGATGCCTACTATCAAGCTGCCGATCAACCAAGACGAGTAATCGCGTCCTTCTTCGCTTCGTTGGATGCCCTTCGGAATCTGCATAAGTACCCTCCATACCTCATTTTCAACATGGATGAAACGTGGTATAACGTGGACAAGGGCGCCTTTCGGAATAACGTCATCTCAAAACAAGGGAGGGTACCACGCGCCAAACAAACCTCCGCAAGCGTGCATGTAACCATGATTGACCGCAATGATGATTATGGAGATGCACTGCCTCCTTACTTCTTGCAATACGTATAGCAACTGCTTTCAGAATTATAACTATCCAATCTACACTCTTACCAACGGGTGTAATGCATATCCATTGAAGTTATAACCATACAAAGACAACACCCTGATAGACACAGATAGTACCCATGATACACATCCACATGTACTCAACGCATTTGGCTAACTAACGAAGAGAATCCAAGTACCAAACAAGACAATTCTGCTGCAATCCACATACTCAACAGATCATTCACACATAGACACAAAATGGCATGTACATTCCAAAAAACCAACAGGCTGCCGATGAAAGAGTAGTTGATGATTGCATCCCCAAGACCATTCGGAAGTATGTGAATGAAACAGACATACATATATCTACACAGCGAAGTAGTGACAACATCATACTTCAGTTCATCAGGCACATCACTACACACATCAAAAACCAGAATATACAACAAACAACAACGCAAACAAGCAAATGCTAAACCGTAAGACTTTACTTCTTAGACATAATGTCAGAAAGCCAGTCAAGACCCTCATACAGACCATCACCACTCGTAGCACAGCAAGCCTGAATATACCACTGACGACCAGTCAACTTCTGAAGTCCAAGCTTCTCAGTCAGATCAGGAGCAGACATAGCATGAGGAAGATCCTGCTTGTTGGCAAACACCAACAGATCAGCATCCTTCAATTCCTCCTCCTGAAGCATCTTGTGCAACTCGTTACGAGCATCATCAATACGAGCCTTATCGTTCGAATCAACCACAAAGATCAGACCCTGAGTGTTCTGGTAATAATGTCTCCACAGGTTACGAATCTTGTCCTGACCACCAACATCCCACACAGTGAAAGAAATGTTCTTGTACTCCACAGTCTCCACATTGAAACCAATAGTAGGAATCGTAGTCACCACCTCACCCAACTTCAACTTGTACAGAATAGTCGTCTTACCAGCAGCATCAAGACCAACCATCAGGATACGCATATCCTTCTTCATCTTCAGGAATCTTCCGAGCCAATTACCCATCTATACAACAACGGTTACTATTCTATTCCATTTACGTTGTACACATCACACATCACTTCATCATCACAATTTCACTTCCACTTACTGTATATGATGACTATATAACAAGAATTGTGAAATGCGATACTCCAAATGGATTCTACTAACCTCTATTGAGCTATTCTCATTCTCGCCCTTCTTTTGATCTCTCTCAATGGAGGGTTGCATTCTCTTCTTTCGCCCTTTTCATCTCCATTTCTTATCCATTCCACTCCATATACATCTATCACATACTATATACTCTCTTACATCTATACACAACCAATGGAACGACAAACCATCAATTCCACTTTTCCATCCCTCCTTTCTATCCCATTTCATTCTATACACCATCTAACAAACATATCCATGCTCTATTGTCACTCAAACACAAGCAACTCTCCAACACTTCCCATTCTCACATCTATCGCCAATAGGTCCCAATGTGAAGAGAAAGAGAAAGAAAGGAATCGAAATGGCTGAGTGTGTGTTGTTTTGAGTGACAACCCTCCGTTGAGAGAGATCAAAAGAAGGGCAAGAATGAGAATAGCTCAATAGAGGTTAGTAGAATCCATTTGGAGTATCGCATTTCACAATTCTTGTTATATAGTCATCATATACAGTAAGTGGAAGTGAAATTGTGATGATGAAGTGATGTATGATGTGTACAACGTAAATGGAATAGAATAGTAACCGTTGTTGTATAGATGGGTAATTGGCTCGGAAGATTCCTGAAGATGAAGAAGGATATGCGTATCCTGATGGTTGGTCTTGATGCTGCTGGTAAGACGACTATTCTGTACAAGTTGAAGTTGGGTGAGGTGGTGACTACGATTCCTACTATTGGTTTCAATGTGGAGACTGTGGAGTACAAGAACATTTCTTTCACTGTGTGGGATGTTGGTGGTCAGGACAAGATTCGTAACCTGTGGAGACACTATTACCAGAACACTCAGGGTCTGATCTTTGTGGTTGATTCGAACGATAAGGCTCGTATTGATGATGCTCGTAACGAGTTGCACAAGATGCTTCAGGAGGAGGAGTTGAAGGATGCTGATCTGTTGGTGTTCGCCAACAAGCAGGATCTTCCTCATGCTATGTCTGCTCCTGATCTGACTGAGAAGCTTGGACTTCAGAAGTTGACTGGTCGTCAGTGGTATATTCAGGCTTGCTGTGCTACGAGTGGTGATGGTCTGTATGAGGGTCTTGACTGGCTTTCTGACATTATGTCTAAGAAGTAAGAAATCTCACTGTGGTGTGTTTGTTAAGAAACAGTGAAACACTGGTTGTGTTTCTAAACGGATAGAAAGGACTTAGGCAGAGGGAGCAGGAGCTTCAGCGGGCTCTTCGACGAGACCCTCAGTCTTGGCCTTCTTCTCGGCATCATCCTCCTTAGGATGATACTTCTGGTAGAGGTAATAGCTTCCGTAAGCGATGGCGGCACAAAGAAGGGTGATGTTGCAAGCAGCACAGATGATCTTTCCGTCTATATATTAGGTCACACCTTACAAGCACCTACTCTTGGACATGGTGACGACGCAGACTTAACTAGTTTTAAATGTGAGGTGAGGGGAAAAGCCAAATCGCCGTGTTTGCGTTTCATTGGTTATCGGCGCGTGTTTTCTGTTCTTGTTATTGAGGACCCATTTGACGCCCCACTTGATCAAGTAATGACGGGTGTGATACAACAAAGAATGCTATTCTTCAGTGATGATTGCAGAGAGAAGGAGGGAGCTTTCACCCTTTTTCATATCAATTTTGTGCACTTTACAGTCCAAATACACCAGACACACATACCCAATGGTAAGCATCGAAAGGAGAATGGTGGACTTATACACGATCTTCTTTTCCATTTTCAGCGTAATGCCGATGACGAACTGAATCACGTTTCCGATACTCTGCCACATCTTCTGATTCGCAATGGCCGCATTTCTTTCTCGATCCAGACCGTAGAAGGACTGCAGAATCGCAGGAGGCTATCTGTCATTGAAATGAATGGGACTCACCTGCGATTCCCACACGGCATCTCCACAAGCCAGAAGCAAAATGGTGGTGAGAACGACGACATAGTCCCATTTCTTGGAGTAGACATGATAAGGATAGAAGATGATGAGCAGGAATGCGATCATCTGCGTGACGAAGGCAACAGCACAGCAACCTCTTCTGCCCAACCCTTTTCCAGAAAGCTTCCCAAAGACGTAGGAGACTAGCGGTGAGTGGACCAAAAGAAGACAACAAAGCGCGTTGGAGCCGTAGAACACGGATGTGATGATGAGAACCCAGGCGTCGCCGAAGTAGGCTTTGGAAATGTCGCGCGTGACGTCGCCGACGATGAAGGCGAGGCTGGGGTGGAGGAGGAGAGGAGAGGGTACCTCATGCCGTTGAAGAGAATGAGCGGGAGCATGAGAAGGAGTTCGCGGGAACGAAGAAGGAGGGAAAAGGTCTCGCAGAGGGAAACGACCTACGGTGGAGGCGACAATGTGGGGGTACGCTCAGCTCATCGTTGTTCTTGGACTGGGACTCGTAGGAGTGGACGTTCGGGAGGAAGATGAGCATAATCACCGCAATGAGGGCCACTGCGGAGAGAATGGCGAACAAAACCTGAAATGTCAATTGGAGTGTGTGCTGAAACGTTGTTGGAGGCAGAGGGGAAGAAGAGGCGGATTAATCCACACACCAGTGTGCCGAGACATCCCGTGAACTGGAAGATGGAGAAGAAGAGCCCGTTGTACTCGCTTGTCGTTTCAGCAAAACCTACTGCTTACAGGAGTGACGATGGCTCACTCTTAGACGAGGTGCGGGAATCCCACAGCGCACAGCGACTAAGGTACACGCCCTGCGCAGTCCACAGAACAGCCGCTCCGACACCGTTCAGAGCATTGGCAGGCACCTGGATGTACCAATAGGGGAAGAAATTCACAACGATCACGAGGAAATATGCGGTCGATGCAATGAGCATGGAGTACCTACCGGTTATGAGGAGAGTGCTGGATCACTTTGGATTCAGGGCCGCAACAATTCTCGGACCAAAGAGCGACAGAATGGAGAACATAGTATACAAGAAGATCAAGTTCAAGTATCCTAGAGCACCCGACACGGAGGTCTGCAGGGACTACAAAATCACTCATGAATTTGAGCTTCTTACTTGAGATGTGTTGAATGCAAAGAATATTCCAAAGAAGCAAAAGCTCATCATCAGGACGTCTTTGAAGTGATTCTTTCCAACTTCGTTATTCATCTGCGTGTGAGAACGAATACAGCTGCAATGTTACCTTTGTCGTTGGCTCCATCCTTCTCTCCTTTTTTGTCCTTGTTTCTTCACACGTTCAGTGATTCATGCTATTCATCCCCAATCTCCCCCGCTTGTTTTGTGGGTAGAAACAAAGAGAACAAAACAACTACTTGCAATAACGGTGATTCACTTCTTCAAGGAAAAGGTCTGTGCAATTCCATCCCGCCTTCTCCAATGCAACTCTAAACGCACTAAAACCAACATTCACTTCTAATTCTCACTTTCACATTCCGCTTATTACCAGAAAAGGTCTCTTTGATGAACTGTAGTTGATCGTCCATCTTCATGTCCCGCGCGTCAACCTCGCAGCAGTGCTTACGCAGCATGTGCGCATGATAGTACGCCTTTAGCTGATCCTCGGGTCTACACCTCACTCCCTTCCTCCTCCATCACGTCGCATCTTCCTTCAGAGTCACTCCGATCACATTCTTCTTCCGCTTCTCTCGGTTTACAATGGACCTGAACACTCCCTGCTTCTACTCCTCAATATCCCCCTCCATTCCCACATAAGGGCAATAGCTCAGAATGTAATGCTCATCCTTGAACAACTCCAAGAATGCTTCCACCTCCTTGTAGTTCTTCGTCACACTCAGCGTCGTCAGCAACGAAACGCCCATCACCACGGGAATCAACTCTTCCTTCTTCCCTCCCTTCACCTTCAGATACGGCAGATAATAGCGTTCCATTCCAGCAACACTCGTTGGCTCAAGCACGGTTCCCGTGCTCATGTAATGGCGCGTCACAATCTCTCCTCTCTATTGCCTCAATTTCCATCTCTACGATTACCTGGTAGTTGAGTGTGGGCAACGACACACAATGCAGCGACCGGTAGATCGAGAACAGCGAAATGCTGCTGATGCACAGACTGCTGAGCAGCACATATTCCATATGCCCCGGACCAATCAAATTGGAAAGCATGATTCCCAAAAAGGTGCCGAACACGGTAATCGCGACAGTCTGTGATCCTTCCTTGGCCGTGAGGTCTCCCATGTTGTGAGCGTTCACAAACCCATAGCGAATACCCGCCCGCGTGGCGCTTCCAGCCAACCAGGAGATGTTCTTGCCGATGTTGGCGAGTGTCGCAAACAGGAGGAAGTAACGCGGGCAGAGTGGCGTGAGGACTTCGAGCCATGTCGAGATTTCCAGGAGCCATGCGGCTAGAATACGCCATCCCCGAGAATCGGCATCAAGACGACTATTCACCAGGCTATAAATGAATCATGGAGAAAATGCGGACGCAGTGAATGCCATGCCACCGAGCTGGCCCAAGCCATCCTTCAATACCCAATTCAGTGCAGCAGCCATGGGAATGGCTCCAGCTCCCATTCCAACGGCAAAGCTATCATCAAAAACGCATTCCCTTTCCTACAGCATTGATTGGGTGCTCAGCACACCTCCCGCAGCACTCAACCCCATGCCGAATGACGCCCAGGAGCAGTATTTGATGTAATTTCCTTTCACAGAAGCCGGATAATTCTACTGCTGAAGTGGCGGTATTGCGAATACTCGAGGGAGGAATATCTCCGTAAGTCTCAGTTTCGCGGTCTTCTGAATGCCGTCAACCGACAGAGATGACATAATCTCAGTGGTCTACGCATTACCCCCACTTCACGACTCTGCCTTCCGCTTGGTCGACAACCGATTTGTTTCCGTATCAAAGTAAATGGGAACCTTTTTACCCTTATGCATTTCACTCAAGCACAAACTACAACAGATTATCGTAATCCCACAGACAAACTCATCCTTCGCCTTATCGACGGGCTCCGAAAAGAACCGTGCATGAGAACAACTCCAATTTGGAGAAAGGGGAGGTCGGGGATAAGTACATCGATGAAGCGATGTCCTTCCCGTTCTGGAAAGCAACATGTTGCTGCACTGTCGAGTGAGCAGCATTGACAACGTGTACACCTCCTCACAGAGAACAATGTGGATACTCAAGAATCAAAACAAACACCCACGCTCTCTCTAGTTCTTAAGAGTACCGTAGAACTTGGCCTTCTCGTTGGAGGTCTGGAATCTGCCGTGACCGAACTTGGAGGAAGTATCGATGAAGGACAGCGTGATGTTCTCCAGAGCGGCTCTGCGCGTGTGGTTGATCAGCGACTTGCGCAGCGTCAGCACTCTCTTTCTCGTGCCGATCACCGAGCCCTTCAGCATCACCCAGTCGTTGTTCACCACACCGTAGTGCGGGAAGCCTCCCATGGGCGTGATGCTCTTCTCCGTCAGATCCGACTCCGTCGACGCCGACTTCGCGTCGCCAGCAGCGCCCAGACGGTAGATCTTCTTGTTGATCATCGTGCGGTGGTGGTAGCCGTTCTGACCCGCGCGAGGCACCGTGAAGTGCAGACGCGAAGGATGCCACGCGCCCACGCAAGCCACCTTGCGCAGACCACGGTGGGTCTTGCGGGGCAGACGGGTCGTGCCCCAACGGGTCGTCACGCCCTCGTAGCCCTTACCCTTCGTCACACCGATCACGTCCACCATCTCGTCCATCTCGAACACGTCGCTCACCTTCACCTCCTTCTCCAGCAGGCTCTTCGCGAACGCCACCTTCTCCTCCATCGAACCACCGTTCACCTGGATCTCCAGCAGGTGGGCCTTCTTCTGGCCGATCTTCAGCTTCTGCACCTGGGTGTGAGCGAGCACGCGCACCACCGTGCAGTAGTCCACGATCTTCTTCAGCTTGTTCTCCATCTCCTCCTTGCCCTCGGCCGTCGCCAGGTTCGCGGCGTACTTCGTGAACGCCTTCTGCTTGCTGTTGTACCAGTTCTTGTAGAAGCGGCGCTTGCAAGAGTCGTCCATGTGCTCGGCGAACACGGTCGTCAGCGTGCGCAGACCCTGGGGAGTCTCCACGTAGCCCACGATACCCACAACCACCATGGGAGGGGTCTCCAGAATGGTCACGGCCTCCACGATCTCCTGCTTGTGAGCCTTGCTGCCGGGACGGTCCAGCGTGCGCACAATGTGCGTCATACCGGCCTTGTAGCCCATGAAGGCGGTCAGGTGCGTCTTCTTGGAGGCATCGTCCTTAGGGAAGCTTCTCACGTGACCACGAGGGTGCGTGCATCGCTTGCGGGGCAGGAAACCCATGTTTCCGTGACGGGGGCCTAGAGCGAGGTGAGACTCTGCACAACGCGTTTAAGGGGGTAGAACGTACATTCGTATTTACGATGAGACATCTCGACGAACTAAGAAAGGTATATTGCTGGAGAGAGTGGTGGAAGAGGCGTGGATTCTGTCGTGGATGGAGCTTGAATGGGTAGAGGGAGGGGCACGGCGGAATCCCCTTCTTCTCTTGCCCAAAGAAGCGCGTTCAGGAGGGATTGTGTGGAAACAAGGAGAGGAACCAACGTAAACAAACGAAACATCCTCCCTGTCAGAATACAATCTAGTGCTTCTTCTCAATCGTCACCCAGCCATCCTCCTCCGTCTTCTTGGGCTTCTTCTCGTTCATCTTCTTCTCGTTCACCTTCCGCTCGCTCTTCTTCTTCTCGCTCTTCTTCTCGCTCACGGGCGCAGGCACAGCAGGCACAGCAGGCACAGCAGGCACAGCAGGCGCGGCAGGCACGGCGGGCGATTCCTTCTCCTTCTTCATCGCCTCGCTCACGGGCGCCGAGTTCTTCAGAATGGCGCGGTAGTTGCTACGCGTGAGCCCGCCGCCGCAGCCGCACAGCTTGTTGTGCTTCTTCTCGCGACGCGTCTTGCGCACCTTCTCGGCCACCTCCTCGTCCACGTCGCCGGCGATCATCGAGGTGTAGTCCACGCTGTCCACCGACATCGTGCGCGGCACGCCTACGCGTCACTGCGCCGCGCCGCCCCCACCGCGCTGCACCGCCTGGTCGATCGACATCGTGCGGCCCTTCTGCACCAGCTCCTGGTTCGCCGCGCCCACCATCTACGCCTCACGCGTTCAGGTAGTCGCCCACCACGTCCGCCACGTCGCTCGCCAGCGGCGGGCAGCTCAGGTCCTTCACGTCCTTCACGATCGTGCGGATCTCCTCCGCGCTGTACTTGGTCGCGATCGCCACGGGCGCCGGCGCCGCCGTCGGCACCAGCGGCGGGAACAGCTCCGCGTTCTGCAGCGCGGGCAGCACCTTCGGCTGCGAGTAGGTGCGCGGGTGGTGCTCGCGGCGCTTGTGCTCGCGGTTCTCCTTGCGGTCGCGGCGGCCCTTCTTGCGGCCCTCGAAGGGCGCGGCCACGGTGCTCTGGCCGTACACGGGCGGCTGCAGCACGGGCATCATCATCGCCTGCCCGTTGTAGTTCATGAACATCATAGGCTGCACGCCCGTCGGCACGACGAACTCCGCAGGGATGCCGTCCACGGCGGGCGTCAGCGCCTTCAGCAGGTTCTTCAGGTACGACTCGTTCTTCAGGCGCGCCTTCACCGCCTGGTCGTGCAGCGTGCAGTGGCGCAGCACGTCCAGCGCCGCCACGGCCACCTTCTCCGACTCCATCACCACGAACCAGGTGCCCGCGAACTCCATCTTCAGGCTCTCAATGGCGCCAACGCCCTCGAACAAAGCGCGGATCTCCTCCTCCGTCGTCTCCGCAGGGACGTCGCGCAGAATGATGGTCTTGCGCTCGAAGGTCATCGCGGGACGGATGAGCAGGTTCGCCGCATCCACCACCACCTCCTTGGAGTCCTTCAGCGCCTCCAGAATGTCCTCCATCTTGCCGCTGAGCTCCATCACTTTGCGGAAACCCGCAATCGTCTGAAGAGACACATAGCCAGAATCGTTCATCAGTGAGATCAAGTAGCTATCCTTGGACAGATTCTCCTTGGAGAAGTAGTACTCGATCTACAATCGTTACGAACAGGGAAACGGAGAGGTACTTGTTTCCTCAAAGCAGCCAGCAACTCCTCATGTGTAAGCGGCTGCGCGACCTTCTCACTTTGAACAGTAGTTTCCACAAGTGTCTGCGCCGTTATCGCCCCCACAGCACCATTTACCTCAACAGTAGCCATGATTATCTCCCTTTGTGGCAGTAGTCTCTCCGTACGACGACGATTGAAATCTAGAAGTAGAAAACAACCGGCAATGGTGTTGTGAGGCGATCGGCGCCTGAATCGTGGTGCCAGAAATCGGCCCGATTTTCCATTTCTTCTATTTCTAAGGGAAGAGGATGCAGAATGATGCGAACAGCATGTAGAAGAGGGTGGCTCGCTATGGGAATCCTTTCGATAGCCTCGTGATGATTATGTGCTCGTTGGAAGATGGACTTCATTTTCATAATCTGGATTCTCTGAACCATGTGTATTGTGATCATGTATTCAGATGTGTCATCTGGAATGCATGGCCACCCTGGGGTTGTATTCGCTGGAATCCACTATCCATGCAGATCCAATGCAATAGAAAGTAAGAAACACGAATAAGAATGAGGAGGAGGAGTAATCTCCAATCCTTCCGTTTCTGTTTCATATTGGGTATGGATTTTGCACGAAATCAAATATTCTGTCCATTGCCACGACCCACTATGCCCCTCACACTCTTGCATTTCTATCCATAGCAAAGAAGCCTCTATGAGCCAATCAGAATCGCCAAATCGGTTCAAATGGGGAGTTTCAATTGATTCAATGGTAGACCCTTCATTATTTCCTTATGATTATGAAGTATCTGTTACTCCTTCTCTGCTTGTTTGCCCTCTGTGATGCTCAGGACACGGTTCTGATCGATAGGCATTAGCATTGACTGCCAGGCCGGAATGGCGAAGGTTCACGTGATTCGAACGTACGGCTCTTATGCCTACGAGGAGTCCTTCTACGTTTACCAGGGATCGAGCGCTACGGGCACGGCAGTGTATTCTCTCCTTGGTGACGATGGAGCCAAGAACGAAGATGCGTGCTTCCCCATGGGCGTGGTCACGTTTGTGCTGAAGGATGCCTGGGGCGATGGCTGGTCTTCGGGCTCGAACCTGTACCTCTCGATCGAGGGTATTGACCTCGGCACCTTCCACCTGTCCACCGGAAAGGAGTGGATTACGAGTATCACCATTCCCACGGTGATTAGCAAGACGAGTGGGTGGAAGTACACCTCGGCTGCTCAGACCGGAACGAGCTGGACGAACCAGGCCGTGTCGTGGGAGGAGATGACCTCGTTCCCCGCGGTCTCCACCACCACCCGCTACTTCCGCAAGACGCTCACGGGCGTTGACATCGACGCCAACTTCCATCTGATTCTGAAGATTGCCACCAACGCTGGCTTTGTCCTGTACGTCAACGGCCAGGTGGCGAACGTTTGGAACATGCCCGAGACGTACACCGCCTCCACGCCCGCTCTCAGCAGCACCACGGATGTGGTGTTCCGCACTCTCTCCACCCTGACCAAGTACTTCGTCACCGGCTCCACCATCGAGCTTGCTGTCGAGATGCACGCCACTGCCGACACCACTTCCGGCGATGAGCCGTTCGACACGGCCATCCTGCTCATGAACAAGGACGACCTGCGTCGCATCGACGCCGACGGCTCGCACGTGGCCATTCCGCCGAAGAGCGACTCCGAGGGCTCCGCCAAGATCTATGATAACGATGTGCTGACGAAGTGGCTGGACTCCGTGCCCACTCTGACCACCACCTGGACCTTCGACGACGGCCGCCGCGAGGTGATCAACAAGTACGCCATCAGCGCTGCCAACGATATGCCCGCGCGCGACCCCGCTGCCTGGACGCTGTACGGCTCGAACAACGGCGAGGACTTCTACGTGCTGGACAAGCAGTCCGGCGTGAGCTTCACGTCCCGCTACCAGACGAAGAACTTCGTGATCAACAACTACATCCCCTTCAACCAGTACCGCCTGGTGGTGACGGAGAGCGCTGGCGCGGCGGACGGCATCCAGTTCTCGGAGTTCTCCCTGATGATCTCCAACCAGCCCATCCTCCCGCTCGGTCTGAACTACCCCCAGACCAGCTATACCTTCAGCAAGTTCATCGACCAGGTGAACATCGCTCCCACTCTGGTCGGCTTCGCTGATTTCACCCTCACCGGCACGCTGCCCGCCGGCCTGACCTTCGACGCGGCCACGGGCTCCATTTCGGGCCTTCCCTCCGCTGCGATGGGAGCCACGACCTACACCATTTCCGGAAGATACCTGGGCAACAACCAGGTGTACACCTGCACGCTGACGATGACCGTCGTGGCCTGCGAGTTCCCCGAGAGTGTGTACCTGATGATGACGAAGACCAACCCCATGATGGAGGAGACCTTCCAGATCCTCGACTCCAGCAACGAGGTCGTGTTCAGCGGCGGCTACGCCACGGGTGGCGTGTTCTCGGGCACCCAGTGCCTTTCCGTGGGCGAGTACACAGTGAAGATGCTCAACTCCGCCGGTACGCCGTGGGACGCCAACTCGAAGCTGACGCTGAAGACCGCGATCGACAACGTGGAGTACACCATCTCCAAGTCGACGCTGCAGGAGAACACGGAAGCCACCTTCAAGATCGGTCTCACCTACCCCTTGTTCCCTGTGTCCGCGAACAGCAACGTGAAGTACCTGATGGGCAACGTCCCCGACAACTGGTACGCCACCTCCTTCGACACCTCCTCCTGGACGGCGCTCGACGGCGCCAACCGTCCCGCGGCCTCCGCCACGGTGCAGCTGTACCGAACCACCTTCACGGTGTCCTCGCTGACCGGCTTCCACGGCTTCGTGTTGGACGTGAAGGCCCAGTCCGGCATCGTCGTCTACCTCAACGGCAACGAGATCTACCGTGTCTTCCTCCCCGAGGGACCGATCAGCGCCTCCACCACTCCGATCGGCGGCCAGGTGTCGCCCTACTGGCGATCCATCACCGGGAAGCTCGGCGCCCTGGTCCAGGGCCAGAACACGCTGGCCGTGGGCATCGTGACCCACGCGACCTCCACCTCCGCCGTCAGCTACGACGCGATGATCCGTCTGATGGTGGAGACGGTGGAGTACCCGCGCTACTGGGACTTCACGATCACGGGCGGCATGTCCGACGCCAGCAACCTCTTCGACCTGAACGCGAACACCCGCTCGCGCAGCGGCAAGGCCAGCAACAACTTCGTGATGACCCTGGCGAACAACCGCGCGGAGCTGTTCAACGAGTACTGCATCGTGACCAACTACGAGACGCCCGCCGAGGATCCTCGCGACTGGTCCATCTACGGCTCCAACGACGGCGAGAACTTCGACCTGCTCAAGGCGGAGGCCAACGTGTACTTCGAGAGCCGCTCCACGCCCTACTGCTTCTACATGCCCAGCGTCAACAAGGCGTACAGCGTCTTCAAGGTGGAGTTCACCAACGTCGCGGAGGAGTCCTCGCAGTTCTTCGCGCTCTCCCAGTTCAACTTCTACCTGGAGGACCTGGAGCACGCCACGGTGCCCGAGCTTGCCTTCACTCCCAGCACCCTCGTGGGCTATACGGGCGCCAACTTCCCCGAGGTGGCGGCCAACTCCCTCTACTACACGTCCTTCACCATCAGCCCCGCTCTGCCGGAGGGTCTGGCGCTGAACACCAACACCGGAGGCATCCACGGCATCTACAACCAGCCCTTCGAGGGCACGTTCACCGTGTCCGCCATTAACCACCTCGGCGAGACCAAGTCCACGACCATCTCCGTCAAGATCGAGCGCTGCAGCGGCGACAAGACGCAGTTCTCGCTCCTGTTCCACCTGGAGTCCGGCGCGGACAAGCTGTCCTTCGACCTGAAGGAGGTGGCCTCCGGGAAGGTGGTCGAGTCGCGCCCGCGCCTCGCCAGCTACTCCACCATCACCATCCCCATGTGCCACACGGCCGGCAAGTACAGTCTGGTGCTGAAGAAGACGGACACCACCGGCTGGGGCGCCAACCGCGTGAGCGTCGTGCTGACGGACGGCGCCGTGCTGCTGACGGAGTCGCTGGCCGCTGGCGTGACGGAGAAGGAATACGACTTCAACGTGAAGTACGAGGTGGAGCCGCTCTACAGCGAGTGGTCCTACCTGGTGTCCGGCGACGCCGCCCCCGAGGGCTGGAACACGCTCGCCGGCGCGCCCGCGTGGGAGAAGGCGACTCCGGGCAACTTCCCGGTTGCCACGGGCGTGACGCAGTACTACTACAAGAAGTTCACGGCCTCCAGCCTGGAGGACTTCTCGGGCGTGGAGATCAGCGCCATCTCCAAGGCGGGTCTGATCGTGTACCTGAACGGCAAGGAGATCTCGCGCCTGAACATGCCCGAGTACTTCGACCACACCACCCACTCCACGCTGGAGGAGACGGTGGCCTCCACGCACATCGTGGGCGACATCGTGCTGGACGGCAAGCTGACGGAGGGCGAGAACATCGTGGCCTTCGAGCTGCACCGCTACATCAAGAACGAGAAGGTGAACTCCTTCGACGGCTCGGTGATCCTGATCATGAACAACATGTACATGGTGAAGGACGGTGTGGGCACGACGGTGCCTGCCGTGTCCGGCAGCGAGGGCAGCGACAAGGCCTTCGACAACAACAGCGACACCAAGTTCCACGCGGAGACCTCCTGCATCGGCGTGAGCCTCACCTGGACCTACAACAACCAGCGCAGAGAGCCCATCAACAACTACGGCCTGGTGAGCGCCGGCGACTGCAACACGCGCCACCCCTCCGGATGGATCCTGGAGGGCTCCAACGACGGCCAGAACTGGCTGCAGCTGCACGTGGCGCAGAACGTGATGTTCACGGAGTACTACCAGCAGAAGCGCTTCGACTTCTTCAACGAGCGCGCCTTCAACCAGTACCGAGTCACCACGACCGCGTGCGACAACGAGCTCATTCCTCCGTACCAGTCCTGCGGCTCCGACCACTTCCAGCTGGCCGACTTCTACCTCTTCTCCAAGAGAGTGGTTCCCGACTGTCCTCGCGACGGCGACTTCCCTCCCGCCATGAACGGCGACCTGTCCTACGCGGCCTGCCCCGATTACTTTGAGGGCTACCGCATTCGCATGTGCACGGACGGCAAGCTCGGTAACGAGACTTCTGCATGCACTCCCATGAAGCCCCAGGGAATTGTGTTCGACAGCACCGAATACAACCTGTTCAAGGGCAAGCCCGTGTCCATCACGCCGAAGGTCATGGCTGCCAAGGCCAGAGTCATCAGCTTCCCCGCACTGCCCGATGGACTGACCATGGACAGTGTTTCTGGTGCCATTACCGGAACCCCCACGACTGTGCAAGAATCGAAGAAGTACACCATTTCCGTGACCAACGATAACGGATCTGCCTCTACGACTATTGCCATTACCATTGTTGATCCTCCGGTGAATTGGACGCTGATCATCATTATCGCCATTGTTGCTGTCATCCTCATTGTCGTCATCATCGTTGCCATTGTGATGGCCACCAAGTCCAAGAAGAAGATCCCTGCCAAGAACCCCAAGGCCGCTAAGGGCTCCAAGAACATGCCCAAGGCTGCCTCTACCAACAAGCCCAAGGCGACTGTGAAGGTTTAAATGTACGCCTGTTTGTTTTCAGACATTCATGGAGCTCGCGAGCGTGAGCCTTTATCGCCCGTATCTTGTAAACGCACCACTCGTCCTTGACGCGGCCAAGAGCAACAGCGATATCGTGAAGAAGAATGCGGAATGGTGTTTTAAACTGCTGAACGCTTGCGATAATCTCTTCCCGGAGATGTACAGAGAGGAGCATTCCATTGAATACTACAAGAGTGAAGTGTGCTGCAAAGTCGCTGATTCGTAGAGTGGCCGCGCTATTTTGATGTCATTCGCTATCACATTGACGTTCCTATGGTCAAAACGAAGATCAAACGGAACGCATATTACTGCGTCCAGGATTTCGTGAACGACCTTGAACTCATGTGGTCCAACGCAATCGATTACTACACTCCTTCGAAAGAAGAGTTTGGTTCGCGCCCTACGACTGCATCATGACCTAGACGCCATTCAGCACAATCGAGATGATTTCCGATCGATCTTGTTGCAGAACATCCAACATATCGTAACATCTCTGACCATTGGTATGGATAACGAATTGCGTTGACGCGTAGCGCCCAATCACTGCATTTTCTGTGGCTCCCCTTCCTACCCAAAGTACCCTCTAATCGAGTGTAGCGGGAAGTGCGGAAGACAGTCCCACCTGGCAATTCCTTGTTGCATTGTTCATTCGTAGCACTGTGGCACCATCAAGAACAACGAGTGGACGTGTTCCAGTTGCAGTCAGAATGGAGACAAGTAGCAGTGTTAAGTCCGTTGAAGGATAGGTTCAACCGCAAGGAAAGGGCATTGGCTCAGCTTCTCTCCTCCTTCAAGTATTGGAAGAATACCAACTAGTTGACTATGTACTATACCTCCCACTGTGTTTGGAACAAACCGGCTGCGACACTAAAAAGGGAAAAAGCAAATAACGATTCTAAGGGAAATTGAAGCCGATACTCGCTCTGGTCAAATAAATCACACCGCTCCGTTCAAATCGTCTTGTTTCGCTCCGATCTACGCAACAGCTCCCATTCGAACTTCTTGGAAAACGTAGGAATGTTACTTCCGCGGGTCTCCATGACCTGGACACGCGGAAGCGGAAAAGGGGGGTTATCGAGCAAATCGCTTCGGAAACGAGGTATTCTTGAACGAGCCTTGAAACTCTTCTGGGGTGTAGGCAGCGTCTTTCTATACGAAGAGTTGTCAACAACACCATGCGTTGTATCGCAATAGGAGCAACGCTTGCTATCCCAACCACTTTTTGACGCGGTCCCCATATGGTCGCTGCCATAGGCAACCCGTCCATTGCTCGAATTGGAAACACAGCTCAGAGAACGACGAGACACAGACACCCCCTCCGGTGGTTCTTTTCCAACGTTCTTCACAGCGTTGGGCATGACATCCAACTGCGATAATGAGTCACGATGAAAGAAACGAGTTACTTGCTGAACCAGAGAATCATCCCTTGTCAGTGTAATATTCATGAAGGACTCCTCCGGTGACAAGAACGAGTCCTGGGTAGCATCAATAAAGGACTCAAGATGGGTAACGGATAGATCATCAACGAGCACGCATGACGGGGAAGAAACCAAGGATTCGTTATCCATTTGTACTGCACTCCTTGGAAGCGTCGTGAAACGCTATGTATGGCACTCCAACCACCCAAAGTATGAAGTCAGTGCGATTCAAACAAACACACGCAACTGTTACGGTATCCATTTACTTGTAGTTGGCATCGGTGAACTTGATACCCTTGGCAATCTGCTTCTGCAGAGCGGGCACAGCCTCCTTGATGTTGGCCTCCTCCACAGGAGTCAGGTTCTTGGGAATGGGGATGGCTCTCTCCACACCGTTCTTGCCGAGCTCGACCTGGCTGGCGAAGAACTTGCAGCCCAGCACGTCCTGCTCAATGTAGGCGGGCTCAATCACACCGGTCTCGCCGTTCAGACCTCTGATCACAGAGGAAGCGAACATAGCGCCAGCGTAAGCCATAGACAGAGTGGCAGAACCAGCACCCTCCTTAGCGGCGACGACCTCATCACCACCGAACTGGATTCTCTTGGTGATGGCGGGCACGTCCAGCTTGGAGATCAGGTTGTTGGGCAGCTGGCTCAGCAGGGGAATGATGGTGGTTCCGGCATGGCCACCAATCACGGGGATGTTGCACTGAGTGGGCTCCATGTTCAGGGCCTCGGAGATGAACTTGCGGGCACGGACGGAGTCGAGCTCGGTCACACCCATGATCTTGCGAGGATCATGGACGCCCATCTTCTTGAAGGTCTCGGAGAAGATAGGGACGGTGGAGTTCACGGGGTTGCAAATCACGAGGATGCAAGCCTTGGGACAAGCAGTGGCGCAGGCCTTAGCGAGGTTCATGGCGATACCAGCGTTGGTGTTGAACAGATCGTCTCTGGTCATACCGGGCTTTCTGGGCACACCGGCGGGGATGATGACCACATCAGAGCCGTCAAGGACCTTCAGCAGGTTGTCCTGACCGTTGTAGCCCTCGACCTTGATCTTTCTGTCGATGTGGGAGAGATCCACGGCGACACCGGGGGTACGGACGATATCGTACAGGGAAAGGCGAGAAACGTTGGGGTTGGAGGCCATCAGCAGAGACACGGGCTGACCAATACCACCGGCAGCACCCAGAACGGAAACCTTAGCACCCTACGCATGACTCCGAATCCGCACTCAATACAGAAGACATAGCGCGAGTAAAGGCCTTAGCGGCAACAGCAGAACGAGACGCGAACATGATTACCAAATCCAAAGAAATACTGACCTCATTGCCGAATCGGGGAAATATGCCAATTCCCTTCATTCCACGTTTCCACTCTTGTTCCATTCGCTATAGAAGGGCCCCCTCTCATACAGTCAGTGGATCTTTCATGTTATGACACTTGTGCGCAAAAGCGACACTTTCCATCCAAGATAAAATCATCACACCATTCAAAAGACACTCAATCACGTAATGAACAAACACCCCAATTGTGCCAATTCTACACCAATCCAGCTTATCCACGGAACGTGCAGGGGCTTGGTGGCGAGGAAGGTCGTTCTGAACTTCTTCGACTCCGTGCGGTACTGGCGGTGAGGAAGAGCGAACTTCAGGTGCTCGTGCGTGAACATGATGTTCTTGTGTCTTCTCGAGCTCCTCGTTCGGCACCACGGCGGTCTTGATGATCTGGATCGATCCGTCGCGAGCGCGGTGCGTTCCGGCCATCTCCCTGGTAGCACTGCTTCACAGCACCGAGCAGAGACGTGTCACGGTACTCCTTGTACATGTTGTGAGTGCCGGAGCGGGAGTTGTAACGCAGCCAGATGCCGTAGTTCTTCACCTCCTTGTCCTGCTCGTGGATCTGCGAGGATCACGCCCCGCTCACCCAATCGCTACCTCGTTCACGGAGAGGATCTCACCGGTTCCCTTCTTCATCTTCTCTAGTCTGTGCATGAAGTTCTAGTGGCGGGACTTTGAGCAGTCACAGGGTTGGGAGCGAACAGTCTCATTCTGTAGATCTCAGGCTCGGGGTCCGTCTCGGTGGGGATTCTGCGGCCAACGACTTGATAGTAGTGAATCTACGGCTCTGTTAGACGCTGCTTCAAACAATAGCATTTGCCACTGAAAAGAGAATGAGACTTACAGGCATACTAAAGACAACACCTAAATGGCACAAGTTTGAGAAATCGAACAACAAAGGAGGAGTGAAACGCCCACGTCGGAATCGGCCCTGTGAACGCCTCTATTCCTTCGGGTATGATGACTCTTCTCAGCCGTTTCAGATTCCGCGTGGTCTCTCACACTATTTCGTCTGTGGAGTCGCTTTCGGGCAGAAGTAGCAGT
>JANPWL010000109.1:0-101650 GCA_027406405.1 Blastocystis sp. subtype 1 | reverse complement strand
TGTCAAGTGCGTCGGATACAGTAGAAGAGAAAGCACTCTCCTCCGTTGTGTCGTCGATGAGCACAGCATACATGGAGAAGAAGGGGGAGGAAGAGGATTATCTTCCACAGAACGACGAGTTCATTCACTCCTACCAACTTTGCTGTCATCGAGAACGGACTCTATCGCAGTACGTGCATTATTTCCTTGTCTTATCCAGGTGCTTTCCCTGTGAAGCGGAATTTCGCATTCTCCGCCACCTGGGCATCCGCTCCATTCTGTTTGCTCTTCTGCGTGTGCTTACGCCAAGCGTTCTTGTTCCAGAAGAGTACCCAGAGGACAGTCTCAAGTTCTTGAAGCGTTGCAATATTCGGCTGTTCAAATACCCTCTGGAAGGAAATAAAGTAGCACTTTGAGTCCTTGCCTTTCACCGTACAGGAACCGTTTACCGAGATTCCCAAGGAAATGGTGGTGGACATGATGAATATCATATTGGGTATTCGTTGTGTGTGCAATTCATGAATAGATACCCGCAACCTTCCTCTCTTGATCCACTGCAACAGCGGGAAAGTCTCCTTGTAGTTCTCCTATCATGTGTAGCATCGTACTGGATCTGTTGTGGGCTGCATTCGGAGAGTCGTGTTGAGGGTGGGGAGTGAGAACTAGATTCAGGGCTGGTCACTGTCCTCTATTCTCTGGGAGTATCGGCTATATGCGGAGCCGAAGCCGCGCTTCATGGACCAGCAGTACATCGAGTTGTTTGACATTAACGCGATTCACCCGGATCGGAGGTATCTCCCGGACTGGCCCGGCATCCTAGAATAATTGTACTATAATAAACAGTGAAATGGATTTGTATTCTTTGTAAGCACTTGTTTAGTTCAGACAGGAGGAGATTCATTGCTTTGTAATCACTGCCCTCGCTGGGGAAATAGCGCATCACCTTCTTCAGCATCCTACGTCTCATCGTCAATCATTCAGGGACAAACGAGATGGACGTCGTGATCGAGGGAGAAGACACCTTTCCGGAAGACGGGTGACTGTCCAACCACGATAGCAACTACGTGTGACCCTTCGTTGAATTCCCCACCTCAGGGGGTAACGAATCAAATAGAAGGATTTTCTTGTTTTGGTTCGTCCACTGAATGGACTCCTGAATGTAGGCCTGCACGACGGAGGTCAGCTCGTAATTGCAATCCTCTCTCTCCTTCTCCTTCAACTCGTTGACCACACCTCGGCACAACCGATCCGCCTTATCACTCTTCCCATGCAGGAAGAGCTGACATGCCTGCAGCACCGTGAAGAACTCCGACGAAACGCCCAGTTCGGGATAGAGGCTTCGGCAATCCACCGAAGTCGTGTTGAGACACAATTTGATGAACTTCACTCGCTGGTGCCGCGCCGCGTCCGGCAACGGCTCGTCAGGGAAAGGCGGGAACTCTGGAGCGATGAAACGCCTCTAGCCATGAAACGCGGTGGAAAAGGCAACCCAGTTGGGAAAGAGTTGTTCTGTGGAGGGGATCAGAGACCCGAACACCTCTTTCGACTTCTTCAGTTGCACGGTGGTCAGAAGCGTCTATGACAGAAACCGCCCCGATTTCGTACATCCACGATGGCGACCACTTCCTGCAGAGTGCGCTGCTGCTCCCGCGAGAGCAGCGACGCGTACTCGCGCTCGATGGTCAGGTAGCAGCCCTTGGTGATTGGGAAGGGGTAGTTGCTGACCAGCACCGACACCTCCTCCTCCTCCGCCTGCGGCCGGTCCACCAGCGACAGCTCGGGACACTGCTCCAGCGTCTGCACGCCCTTCTGGATGAGAGAGACGAGTCTACGGTGGATGGTGAATGAATCGCTCACTGCTTCGTGTTCTCCATAAAGCAGACGAAGTCAGCGTCTCCGCCACCCCGTGCTTCTTGTGCAATCTCCTCCTGCAGGTACGAAGACACACTACAACTGACTCCCTCACACAGCCGCTACACACGCCAGCAGAAGCGCGCGAAGGCGTACTGGCGGGCCACGGGGAGGAAAGACAGCACGCGAAGAAGGTAGGAGTAGTCGGCGGACGTGAGCTTGGTGAGGCGGTTGACCACGATCTGGATGAAGATGGTGTAGAAGGAGGCCGGCGGGAGGAAGAGGGAGAGGAGGGCGATGTAGTTGGTCGTGGGCCGCGTGGCGATGTCGAGGAGCCGCCGCCAGTTGGCGTAGTCGATGGTACTGTGAGTGAGGCGGAGGAGGTGACGGTACAGCCCGAGTGTGTCGAACTGGATGTACTCGACGGGGATGGTGAGATAGGAGAGGTAGTACTGCACGGTGTTGTCCATCACGCTCTGCAAGCAAATCTGCGAGCTGTGCGTGAGGAGAGAGAGAAGCCAGCACTTGATCGCCATGCTCAGCACCGTCACACACCGGATCTGCTGCAGCAGCTGTCTCTCCTCTTGTGAGCCCTCCTGTGAGCCCTCCTGAGAGGTGTTCTGTGATGTCTCTGAAGTCGTTTCTTGAGTTGTCTCTGGAGAAGTCTCTTGTGAGGTGTTCTGAGATGTCTCCTGAGAAGAGAGCTGAGAAGAAGGCTGCTGCACGAGATGGAAGAGGAGCAGGGAGGTGCTGGGCGAGAGAGACTGTCGAATGACGCCGCGAATGAGCGCTACGCCTCAGCCCCACACTCACGCCACACCCTTCTCCTCCTCCCGGAGCGGACCACTCACCAGCGCACGCAGTCGCCTCAGCAGCACGTCCACCTGCTGCTCGCTCAGTCCTACCTCTCACGCCGCGCCACGGCGCCCACGCAGCACGTCCAGCTGCTCGAGCCACTGCACCAAGTACGCCACCATCACGCCGTCGCCACCCGCAGGGGCGAAGTGGCGGAAGAAGTCGGCCGTGACGTCCTCGCGGCACACTAGCGTGTTGAGAACCAGCGTGTTGACGAGCGTCCTCGCGGCGTGAGACAGCGTGCCGGGACTGCGCAGCATCGAACTTCCAGACTGCGCGTCACGCCCCCTCGTGCCCCAACTCTTTGAATGCACTGCAGCCACAGCGACAGACTCTGGTAGGAGTAGGCGGGCTCCTCCGTCTTGACCGACAGCTTGAACTGCGCCGCGTAGGCCTTCTGCACCTGCAGGATCTCGCGCGCACGGTCGCTGACCGTGTCCTCCCCATCGTACGGCGCGTTGTGCGAGGCGATGCTCAACAGTCCGTAGAACCACCCGATCACGTCGGAATAGTACTTCAGCTGCTCGAGGATGACTGCGTGTCAGACACACCTCCTCCACTCACCACCGCTCTCCTTCTCCTTCTCCACGCGCTCGCTGCACAGGCGGAGCAACACCTCGAAGGAGTGGGAAAGGTCGATGCCGAACCGGAAGCAGTCGTCCAGCAGACTCACAAACACCTGACTGTCGCGAATCTGTGCGATGGTGGATTTGACCTTCTCTATTGCATGACTCACTGACTCCAAAATTACCCATGATTTCTTGAACGGCGGTTGGATCGGTGAGTTTTGCGCATTGCTTGAGAAGGCGGAGGAGGCTGTTCTTGTGTTGCACATCATGATAGTGATCGATCACTGAACGCGCATCAAGGAGAGAAGGCGAGGCCTGGAAGGCGATGTGGCAGCAATGCACTCTTCGACAGCCCTCCTCCTCCTTCTCGAACAGAACCGTCTTCTCCTCGGGGTCCAGAACACAGCTACAGTGAAGAAGCCGGCGAGAAGCAACGGGTAGGGGAAGTACTGGTTGAACAGGCGAGTGACGGAGGGCACGCGGTACGCCTCGAGATAACAGCGGTTCTGACTCTGCCGTGAAGAAAGCCGCCGTCGTGCGAGAGGATATGAATAGCAGCAGAATCGGCACCTTCACGCCCGTCGCCTCCACTCCCGCCTCGGTCCACAGGCACTGCACCGCGCGATAGCTACACTTCAGCTCAGCCGCCGATCGCCACCCCTTCCACAGATAGAGCACCACCAGCGACCGCAGGTCCAGAAGGACCACGCGGTGCAGCGCGTCGCTCACCACGCAGTACCGGCCGTCCGGGCTCGTCCAAACGCGCTCGCACCGCCGCGTGGCGTCCTGCACGACGAAGTCACTGTAGACGGCGGCGGCGCGCGGCAGGGGCGTCTGGTGCTCCTCGGCACGGTTCCAGCCCCAGCTGGAGGTGAGTGGATAAGAGAGAGAGAGGGTACGAGGCAAGGCTCTTCACGGCACCATACAGCGAGGCGGCGACGGAGACGGCCTTGGAGCCGAGAGAGGGCTGGGAGGGCTGGGAGGTGACGACGTAGGTACAGATGCAGGGGTGGGTGCCGACGGCAACGATGGTGTGGGACGAGGAAGGAGAAGGACACACGGAGAAGTGGGAGATGGACTTCTGGCCGATGAGCCTGAAGCGCTGCTGCGGGATCGTGCCGCACTCGATCAGTGGGAGAGGCTCGGTGGAAGCGCATTGGATGTATGCATGGCGGTTGCTGTCAATCATACTCTCCAGGTCGTCGTATGCAAACTGAACGAGCTGCATGCTGTCTGATAGAATCCAGAGGAGCTGATCGTGAGCCAGGAGCCGATCACTCACGTTGTCCCGGAACTGCATATCCACGATGGGATCCAGCACCAAATCACAGTAGAACAGAGTCCTGTTCGTTGAAGTGTCGACTCTACGAAAATGAACGGGGAGAAACGCGACTACATGTATAGGGTGCCGAGAGCCGTGGCCACAGAGAGCAAAGCCTTGTTTAGAAACCGAAGACACGTGATTTTCTCTTCAGTACGGCGACAAAGACCGGAATGAAAGCACACCTACGTAAAACATGAAAAGAGTCGGTACGGAATTCTTTGCATCGATGAAAACGAGAATGCTATCCATGGCAACAGCAATGAGGCCGTTGGCTGCGTTAATCTCCGTGAGAACGTCTTCATCGAAAATCCATTTGTCCTTTGACTAGACAATAAGCGAAAAGGACAATTTCATTACTTCCATCTGATTCTCTTGAAGAGCGCTACACTCGCGGATGATCTCGTTCAACTCCCTTCTCAATTCAAGGGAGTTGAACGTGTCATCTCCACTGGTTAGCAGATCCAGCATGACGGACCCCGAGCCGATTGTGAAACAAACACTGAGAGAATCAGAAATTGAATTCACCGCGCCTGCAAATGCGAAAAGGAATGCAAGGATACACATCATTCTCGTCCGGAATGAGCCCATAGGCCTCCCACTCTCTTCCGCGAATACGATAGTGGACTGAGAGTGTCTCCGTTTCCTCCCTACTCATAATGGGGATCAAAAACTGTTGTTCTTCGGATTGGCTTTTACACACAACCCTCACGATTTCTGGTTTTCCTCCCATGTCACGATACAGATCAAACATTCCGGTCTTTTCCAGTGAGGAATTCACAATAATTGGCTTGCTACCCTCATGTTCGAAAACCAGCGAAAACGGAATAGAAGGCGCCGTAAAAGCATTAGGGTTACTGCTCCCCTTATTCGTATGATCCTCTGAGTTCCGAAACCCCGTGGTCTCTGGAGAACGATTATCAGAATAGTCGACGGTGGGCTCAATTACAGATTCTTCCACGTTAGATGGGTTCTCCTGCAGAGAAGACTCTGAGTTTATTTCAAAGTTGGAGATCTCTGTCTGATAAAATGAGTTCGACGGCCCGAAGCGAGCGAGATTCGCAGGCAGTGGGAACATTTCGTCATCGAGTTTGATTGTCGGAACAGTCGGATCCTTCTGCTTTGAAACAGGATCACTGGCAGGTAGAATCGCTGTAGAACCCGAAGAAGGCTGGGACGAAGTACTCGTAATGGTAATATTCGGTCCCAGCCTTCCTTCAGAACCATTCTCGCTTTGTAACTCTCCTTCCTCTTCTTTGTCCTTCTTCTGAACCGAATTCCGCTGGAGAAGAGAAAACCGATCAGTCTCGCATTCGATTTTTATGTACTTGCAGTCGTTGCACAGTATTCTGTACATATCCATCGGGATGGCAGTATTCATGGAAATGGTCTTTTGCGAGATATCATCACATAGGGGCACTTCCTGACACAAGCAGATTCCCCCCGTAGTAACCGCTTTCAAAAACGCCAGTTTGGCGTCAAAAGAGAATTGGGTTTTCTCTAAAGATCATATGACCCAACAGTCATTACCTAAAATGCCCCTTAGCGAAACACTGTCATTCAAATCCTCAAACTCTTTGCCCATCAAAACGACCTTGTCATCATCCATCCACTCTATTCCCCTTTTCACAAGAGAGTACAGACTGCAGCTAATTTCACCATCAAAGAGAAAGTCCCTTATTGCACCATAAAGCAATAGGAGCACGTAACTCGGTTCCCCTTCACGGATACACGAATATAGTCGTCCCCCTTGCTATTCGTCATACGATTGGAAAAGGTGAATCCAAGACTGTCTCGAAAGAAGACTAAAGATATATGGGCTCATTTATTTGGATTTGTCCCATATATGAACAATTGTGCAACTCTGTCATTAGCGGTATTGGATCAAACCCGGCATATTCAATACAGTTGAGTGAACAAATGGGATTAACTGATAGCGACAATAAGGGACAGATTGTATCCTTTAAAAACGGGGGGGTCCCTCACCTCATACGTATCTTGGAATCACTGTACATGGCTGAACACCCTGTCGAAAACCACTTCACTTGTAAGCAGCAGAACATCTATTCTATTGGAGAGTATGGGAAACAGGCAGTCGTTGCAGCAACTGCCCCTCCCTGCTGCTAGCTTTCAAATGGTAGACATGCCTGTTGTTTCTGGTTCCTTTCCTGATTTCTAGGCTTCGGACGATACAGACCACGATAATAAAGACGAAAGTGAATCCTGCCTTTGACGCTTATTTGTAGAGGCTACAGTGTTTTACATTTTTAAAGTGGAAAGGAAGGACGATCCGAACATCATCACCCAACCTTTGACCAACATTACAACGAATGAGTACTGCATAGACTTTCAAATCGCGTATTCATCGGCGCAGGAGAAGGTTTTGCTTACGGATTCGAATGAATGATAGAATACTCGGGGAAACAACGAGAATGAGGGATGCGATTTACGTCGAAGAGTTTAAGAAGAATGGAGATACTATTTTCGTGGCGTCCGTGTATGTTCTTCATTGTGTGTTTTCCTGTAGTCTGGATGGCCATCAGGGAAGAAACGCCGCGGACTATGTCTGCTCGCACCTGTTCAGCTCTTTGGCAGACAAGCTCTTCCAGAATCCGGATGATATTCCTTCAGAGGTGAAGGAAGTCTTCCAAAGCGTGGACAGCACGTACTGCAAGGAAAAGGCGGAGGCAATGAGCAGGCTCCTTAGGAAGAAGAGGAATCCGTGCTGCTTTACGAAGGTCGAGGAAGAGCCATACAAGGTTCACTCCGATTCTTCTCTTCATCGTAGAACAACTACATTGGCTGCGGGTGCGTTCTCACTCTCCTGTGCATCCACAACAACCAGCTCATTCTTGCGGGACTCGGCGATTGCGGAATTGTGTTCAGCATCGGCGGTCTGGCGAAGTACCATCTCATGCGTCACAAGCCCACGAACAAGGCCGAAGAGCAACGAATCATGGCAGCTTCTCGAGATGATGATCATCAGTAGAAGGCGGGTGGCAAGGTGATCAACGACCGAGTCGAGAACAAGCTGAATGTGTCCCGCTCCATCGGCGACGTCTACTTCAAGCGTTCCTACCACGACCCCAAGTTTTCGTTTTTTCCCTCCAAAGCGGCGCCAGAGCCTCAGACCGATGCTGTAATCGCCGTACCGGAGGTGAAGATCTACCCTCTCTCCACCGGTGCTTGAGTCGCTATGCCCTCACTCCTAGAGATGGAGTTTTGCATCATAGGCAGCGATGGGCTGTTCTCGGTGCTGGCCTTCCAAACCGCCGTGAACATGGTGAAGGACAGCGTGTCCCGCGGGAGGTCGGGCGAGGAGGCGTGTCGCGAGCTGGTCACGCGGGCGCGGCAGTGGGCGTGGGCGTGAGGCGTGAGGCGTAGGAGCACGAAGGACGACATTTCGGTGATCATTCTGTTCTTCCACATCAAGAGGCACCAGAAGTCGCTTCCGGCGGAGATGGAGCCGGTGGAGGTGTGCGCCTACGACGACAGCCGGGTGATTGTGGAGGAGGAGGAGGCGAAGGAGAGGGCCAGTCTGCCGCGGTGCCTGTCGGATGTGAGCCAGTCGGTCCACAGCTCGAGGCAGTCTGCGCGAGTCATTCCGAAGGCGTCGATCATGGAGGTGTTTCGACGGAACTCGGCGACCTCAACGGGTGAACCCATCCCTATTTCTGTGTCCAAAGCAACCACTCAGTAGTTTTGGAGGTTCTTGTGTGATTTCTGTGTCTTCCTTTATTGCCAGTGCCTTGTTTCTTTCAACAATCGTCCCCATCCTAAAAGCATTACAGCTCCTTCTCCTCCTTGGGAGCCTCCACCGTCTCCACGACAGCCACTTCCTCCTTCACGGGAGTCTCCTCCTTCTCCACGGGAGCTTCCTCCTTCTTCTCGGGAACCTCCACGGGGGTCTCCACGGGGGTCACAGGAGCCTCCACCTTCTCAGGAGCCTCAGCAGGAGCCTCAGCAGGAGCCTCAGCAGGAGTCACAGCCTCCTTCTTCTCGGACTCCTTCTCGGGAGCCTCGGAGAGCTTGCCGTAGTACTCGGGGTGCGCGTCCACGCACTTCTTCAGCGCCATCGTGATCTCGCCGCAGTTCATCACGAACGTGTCGGCGTCCGTCTGGTTCTACGCCTCACGCCCGCGCCGCGCCCGCACCTCCAGAATGCACTTCTGCCACAGCTCGAACGGCTTGAAGCACGGACCGCTCTTCATGAACACGCACCAGCTGCACTCGCGGTCGCTCTTCGCCTCCTTGCATCTACGCCTCACGCGCCGCCGCCGCGCCCACTCGAAGCCCTCGGCCAGGCCTCTCTTCGTGCACAGCTTCGTCTTCACCACGATGTTCTCCGCGCGCAGGTCCTTCACGCTCACGTGCGTCGTCGGGTACGAGTAGTAGCCCTCCACCTCCACGTTCTCCACGTCCGCCTTGGCCACGTAGCGGTTCGCGCCGTCCTCCTCCAGCAGCCCGTCCGTCACCGCGCGGTCCACCAGCAGGCGGCCGTAGACGCTGCTGTACGCCGAGGAGCGGTCCTCGTCGTCGCAGGACAGCACGATGTGCGGGTAGCGGTAGATGGAGTCCGTGGAGCCGATGTCCACCACAAGCTACCCCTCAAATTTGAATCGACGTGCCTACCACCTGAGCGTGCTCGTCGGAGACGAGGGCGAGCACCTTCACCTCCACGTCGTCTCCCATCACCGGGCCAAACTCGTTGGCGTCCTCCGGCTTGGGGTTGTACGCCAGCATCACCTTTCTCTCGGGCCTGATCGTGATGGGGAATGAACACTCTTACTTGAACTTACGGGTAGCAGGGAACATGGCGTCCAGCTTCTCCGTCTCCTCCGGACTCATGAACAGAGAGATCTCCTTCACGCCAATCCACCAGGGATGATACTCCTCTTCCGATTCGGCAGCGGGCTTCTCTTCCTCCTTGACAGCCTCCTCAGTCTTCTCCTCCTCCTTAGGAGCCTCCTCAACCTTCTCCTCCTTCACTTCCTCCTTAGGAGTCTCTTCAACAACAGGAGCAGCAGGAGCAGCGGGCTCAGGCTCGGGCTCAGGAGTGGGAACAATGTCCTTCACAGCAGGAGCAACGGGCTGAACAATAGGCTCCTCTTCCTTTGCATTCATAGTAGCAGCAATACGAGCAGCCTTCTTCGCCTTGCGGTGACGATAAATGCCTCTGCCGCCGTAGAAAGCGCCGACAGCCATGCAGGCGAACACAGACATACCGATGGTCATTCTCTTTCGAACGGAGATATCGTTGCTACCAGTTACAACCCCTAACAAGAACTACACAAGAGCAAAGCCTCTTCTATTCACCGTCGGCATAAGCGCAACGCGTGTGCATCTTCTAGCAGTAGTACCAAGAGCCCTGTACATTCTTCACCGAAAAAGTGTTGACAACTCCCTCAGCCAGAAATAGACACGGTTTTCTCTTTCATTGCAAACCACGCCCATCACATAGAAAACAAGAAACAGAGTGTGAAACAAAGACACCACAAAGGATACACATCGTCCACTTACTTCTTAGACATAATGTCAGAAAGCCAGTCAAGACCCTCATACAGACCATCACCACTCGTAGCACAGCAAGCCTGAATATACCACTGACGACCAGTCAACTTCTGAAGTCCAAGCTTCTCAGTCAGATCAGGAGCAGACATAGCATGAGGAAGATCCTGCTTGTTGGCAAACACCAACAGATCAGCATCCTTCAACTCTTCCTCCTGAAGCATCTTGTGCAACTCGTTACGAGCATCATCAATACGAGCCTTATCGTTCGAATCAACCACGAAGATCAGACCCTGAGTGTTCTGGTAATAATGTCTCCACAGGTTACGAATCTTGTCCTGACCACCAACATCCCACACAGTGAAAGAAATGTTCTTGTACTCCACAGTCTCCACATTGAAACCAATAGTAGGAATCGTAGTCACCACCTCACCCAACTTCAACTTGTACAGAATAGTCGTCTTACCAGCAGCATCAAGACCAACCATCAGGATACGCATATCCTTCTTCATCTTCAGGAATCTTCCGAGCCAATTACCCATCTATACAACAACGGTTACTATTCTATTCCATTTACGTTGTATACATCATACATCACTTCATCATCACAACTGCACTTCCACTTACTCTATATGATGACTATATAACAAGAATTGTGAAATGCGATACTCCAAATGGATTCTACTAACCTCTATTGAGCTATTCTCATTCTCGCCCTTCTTTTGATCTCTCTCAACGGAGGGTTGCATTCTCTTCTTTCGCCCTTTTCATCTCCATTTCTTATCCATTCCACTCCATATACATCTATCACATACTATATACTCTCTTACATCCATACACAACCAATGGAACGACAAACCATCAATTCCACTTTTCCATCACTCCTTTCTATCCCATTTCATTCTATACACCATCTAACAAACAAATCCATGCTCTATTGTCACTCAAACACAAGCAACTCTCCAACACTTCCCATTCTCACATCTATCGCCAATAGGTCCCAATGTGAAGAGAAAGAGAAAGAAAGGAATCGAAATGGCTGAGTGTGTGTTGTTTTGAGTGACAACCCTCCGTTGAGAGAGGGAGAAAGAAGGGCGAGAATGAGAATAGCTCAATAGAGGTTAGTAGAATCCATTTGGAGTATCGCATTTCACAATTCTTGTTATATAGTCATCATATAGAGTAAGTGGAAGTGAAATTGTGATGATGAAGTGATGTATGATGTGTACAACGTAAATGGAATAGAATAGTAACCGTTGTTGTATAGATGGGTAATTGGCTCGGAAGATTCCTGAAGATGAAGAAGGATATGCGTATCCTGATGGTTGGTCTTGATGCTGCTGGTAAGACGACTATTCTGTACAAGTTGAAGTTGGGTGAGGTGGTGACTACGATTCCTACTATTGGTTTCAATGTGGAGACTGTGGAGTACAAGAACATTTCTTTCACTGTGTGGGATGTTGGTGGTCAGGACAAGATTCGTAACCTGTGGAGACATTATTACCAGAACACTCAGGGTCTGATCTTCGTGGTTGATTCGAACGATAAGGCTCGTATTGATGATGCTCGTAACGAGTTGCACAAGATGCTTCAGGAGGAGGAATTGAAGGATGCTGATCTGTTGGTGTTTGCTAACAAGCAGGATCTTCCTCATGCTATGTCTGCTCCTGATCTGACTGAGAAGCTTGGACTTCAGAAGTTGACTGGTCGTCAGTGGTATATTCAGGCTTGCTGTGCTACGAGTGGCGATGGTCTGTATGAGGGTCTTGACTGGCTTTCTGACATTATGTCTAAGAAGTAAGTGTGGTGTGGAGTGTTGGGTTGGTTGCGATGCTGCTTTTATTGTGTTCTGAGCTATTTGTTTGTTGCATATTGCTAGTTGTAACAAACATGCCACTTCTCCGTCACGAGTTCTGTGAAGTGCTCCATCGCAGTAACGATCTCCTTCTTCTGCACCTCCTCCTCCATATCGCCCGGTTCGTAGCAGCGCTCGAACGCACTGTTAAGCGTGTCCACGAACCTCTCCTTCACCGCGGACGTGTCCTTCAGCACTCCCTTCGCCATCGTCAGGAGGAACGCGAGATTGACCTCCACGCTGCGATACTGGTAGTCGTACATCACATTCGCGCGGATCTCCTCGCCCACGTTCTTCGCGAAGCACGCCAGCACACACGACATGACATCAGCCATCGTCGCGCGAATCTCCGCGGGCACCACCTTCACCCGCGTGCTCATGGACTTCTCGATGTACTCGTACAGCTCCTCGCTCTCCTTCGCCTCCGCGTGCACCAGCGCCTCCGCCTCGCCCGTCGCCAGCGCCACGGCCGCGTCACACACCACCTCATTGCAGTCCTCGAACGCCGTGTACAGCAGCCGCGCCACTTCCAGCGACGCGTCCGCCACGAAGCCCTCGGCGCCCTCGCCGTTGACCGCACCGCCCACGAACAGCGCGGCGCACTGCTTGGCGAGCAGCACGCAGAAGCCGCGCAGCATGGCGGCGGCGGTGGCGTTGCAGGCGTGGACAATGCCCGCGAGGTTGAGCCCCAGCGTCAGCGCCTCCTGGTCCACGCTCGGGTCCTCCGGCGTGTAGTCCAGCAGCGTCTGCGCCACGGCCTTCACCGCCTGCTTGCTCAGCCCGCGGCAGGCCGCGAACAGCGCCAGCGCCAGCCGCGGCGGCAGGGAGAGCGTGGCCAGCTGCGCCACCAGCGCGGGGTTCAACACGACGGGCGTGAGTCTGAGCGTCAGCCACGACCATCGCACTCACTTCGGGTCCGCCGCGCCCAGCACCTTCTCCGGGCCGTACAGCAGCGTGTGCGGCGCGTTCTGCGCCTTGAGCAGCAGCGCCAGGAACCAGAGCAGCGTCTGCTGGATCTGCGTGTAGAAGTACTCGGTGAAGCCCGCGACGGCGGCGGGCAGCGCGGCCTGCACCAGCGACAGCAGGCTGTTCAGGCGCTCCACCACGCGCCGCAGCAGCGTCTCCACGCCCGTGCAGACCGCCGCGCTCACCTCCTTCACTAGCTGTGAGGTCCGGTTGGTGTGGCTACGCGAGGCGCGAGGTGCGGGCTGTTCAGGAGCGGGTTTAGCAGCAGGCTCAGGAGCAGGGTTGGCAGCGGGGGAGGTAACAGGCTCAGCGGGCTGCTCTGTTCCCTTCTCGGCCTCCGGCTCCGCCACAGGCTGTTCAGCAGGCTGTTCAGCAGGCTGTTCAGCAGTATGCTCAACAGAGGGTTCATCAGGCTGTTCAGCAGTATGCTCAACAGAGGGTTCAGCAGTGGGCTCGGCAGAAACAACAGGCTGTTCAGCAGACGGCTCAGCGACAGGAGCAGCAGGCTCAACGGCCGGCTCACCAGAGGGCTGAGGAGCTGGCTTGGAGAAGAGCGGGAGCGCGTCGACGGCCTCCTGCTGACGCTGTAGCAGGGCCAGGAGCTCGGCACGACACACGTCGAAGGAGCCGGCCATCTGCGCATCAGACCGCCCCGGCACGCCCACCTGCGTCTTCACGGTGTTCTTGAGCAGCGTCTGCATGGTCGGCACGATGCCCGTATTCGGGACGATATTGTCCACCTTCACCACGTGCAGGTTCAGCATGTCCAGCGCCGAGCGGATCTCGCCGAACGGGGACATGCGGTCCTCCTCCAGCACGTGCTAGGGTTGAGAAAACGGGGGGCCCCCACCTCGTAGGACGTATCCTCCTTGATGCGGTCGGTGACCGCCTGGAGGTACTTGCCCATCAGGTCCTGCACGAACGCCACCAGCGACACTTGCGATGCCTACGCCTCACCCGCCGCGGCGAGCGCCACCTCGTCCTCCTGGAAGATGTCCTTGAAGGCGATGGTCACGTGGATCAACAGGTCGATGAACTCCTACGCTCAAACCCCGATCCCACGCCCACCTTCTCCAGCATGCCCATGAACTCCATCAGCGGGTACGCGCCCGTCGCCTGCTGCTTCGCGCGCAGCTCCTTCACCTCCTCCTCCGACCCCGACAGCGCGATGATCTCCTTCTCGTCGTCGCTCAGCGCGCGCAGCTTCTGGTACTTGTCGATGATGCCGCCCAGACGATCGCGGTGATAGTTCAGGTAGATGGTGAACAGGTCCGCCACGGGGTGACCCAGCTTCATCAGCAGACGCACGTAGTCCTCCAGCAGCGTCATGCGGATGCCCGGCTCCTGGATCGCCAGCAGCATGTGCGTCTTCAGCTTGCTCATGATCGCATCGGAGGATTCCTGAATCGTGTTGAAGGACTGGATGTGGCGGTAGTCGTTCAGGACCTGCGAGGAGGAAATGTAGTAGTCCACGGCCTGGTCGTACGCCTCCAGCTCCACGCATCTGCGATGAACCGCTCACAAGCGCATTTACCTCTGCAGACGAGAGGGGAGGTCGAACAGGAACTGCAGCTTCTTCAGCAGACGCTTCACGTTCACCAACTTGTCCACCTTGGTGCGATTGGCGTCAAGACTCGATCCAATCGTATTCGTCGTCGACGACACCGTCTGGATCCTCTCCATCAGCGACGACATGCGCTTCTCCATATCACCCACATTCTCCTATACATCACCATTCCCAGCAACAATTGACCTGGAGCGTGCGCACCGTCTTAGAGGCCGTCATGAAGCGGCTGTAGTTCTCATACACCAGCTTCTGCATATCCGAGTCGAGCTGTTTCGCCTCGGTAATGACTTTGATATTCGTTTTGATGAGTTCGGGAAGCGACTGCTCCTTCAGCACTTTCTAACGCATGAAATACGCTCCGGCAAGCAAAACAGGAATGTACTTGTCCTTATCGAACACCTTGCTGTCCATATCGTAGTAATCTTCCTCTTTCACCTCTTCGGTCTGCTCCGTTCCGTAGTAGTTCTGGAGCATCGCCCGAATGTTATCCATAGCATGATCTTCCTCGTCGTCCGAAATATCCGATGAAGGGTAGGACATTCTTTCTGTTCTTCTATGGAATGGACTTCAAAAAGGAGAATTGAGAGAGAGAAGAGGGAGAAACCACTGCACGTGCAAAAGGTTGATATATAAGACAAACAATGAGCAGCACATCCATGAGAGAAATAGATGAATAGGGATGAGTAATGTTCATTAAACAGCGCACTAGATAGGATAAGCAATAAAGAAGGAGAAATGAATCGATGCAAACAAACGAGGAATTGTTTATGCTGTTATGAACTACTCACTCTGACAATGGTTTCGGAGGAGCGTTGAGGAACGAACTCAAACATGTCATGCTTACACAGAGGACACAATGAATTGCAGCTATACGTCAGAACAATGACCACAGCTTACTGAATCCACTGGTCAATGCAGTGCTTGTGAAAGATATGATCACACGCCAACAAGCACTATGGAGGAAACCATCACTTGTTCGCATACAACAATATCATCAGAATCTGAATTGTACTCCTCAATACAGATAGGGCAGCAATCAGTTACAGAAAAGTCTCTTCGTTCCTTCAACTATGGGTAATACCATGGCAATGGGCATATCTCATCCAGTGTAACAATTCGATAGCACTCTTGATCCATGTTGCGCGAGATGGAGGGGAATACTCGAGAGACTTGGCGAGATCTAATAATCAGATGGGAATTCACGGGAAAACTCTTCACGGTGCCTATGACAATTCTGGCACATGAGGATGATGCATTCGGTTAATAGAGCAACTAATCCCGCTACGACTAGTCCTATAGAATGAGTGTGTTGCTTAGATGGTACCCAATATAATTACAGCAGAAACTGGATCCATATAAGACAAAGAACGATTTGCAGAAGGGATATAGTTGAAATGAGGATCAATTTCATAAATAGCGCCGTTACTGCATAACCAATCGGAGAATAGTGTAAATCACTCACACACTATCATTAGAGTAGGATGTGCCTCTTATCATTAAAAAGCAACAGAATCCAATTTGACATGGCTAGCCCCATTCAGCGCCTGACTCCTGGGATGAGAGAAAAGCACTATGAAAAGAACATGAATGTGCCCTCTGTGAGAGTAAACATTTGACAAATGTGTGGTGATTGGTACCATGAAAAGACATTTACAATCGAGGAACCATCGTATTGTTTGCATGTTGAATTGATACCTATCGGGGTTAATGTCCTTGTGGTTAAGCCTGGTGGCATCAAGAAGGACTGGGACTTCATTGCTACTGAGAATCACAAGGGGACATCCGGAAATGGCAAAGTAGTACGCCGAGGGCATGATGAAGATATGCAGTGGCAACATGCTCTTTTAGCCACATATCATTACTAAAACTATTCACAAGGCGGTGACATGCTGCCATCCCAACACTCAATACCTCGTTGGATTTGGTGCTAAGCCTATGGTTTGGTTCCATTTCATTCTTGGGGATCGCGCTTATGACTGGTTGACTAAACACTTTGCTTATTATGTTTGTACAACGATACTACATCACTAGTAAACAGAAATGATCCAATATGAATTCAAGAACCACAAGAGGAGTGGCGAAAAACAAACGAAAACAATCTGCAACCCTCCATTGAGAGAGATCAAAAGAAGGGCGAGAATGAGAATAGCTCAATAGAGGTTAGTAGAATCCATTTGGAGTATCGCATTTCACAATTCTTGTTATATAGTCATCATATACAGTAAGTGGAAGTGAAATTGTGATGATGAAGTGATGTGTGATGTGTACAACGTAAATGGAATAGAATAGTAACCGTTGTTGTATAGATGGGTAATTGGCTCGGAAGATTCCTGAAGATGAAGAAGGATATGCGTATCCTGATGGTTGGTCTTGATGCTGCTGGTAAGACGACTATTCTGTACAAGTTGAAGTTGGGTGAGGTGGTGACTACGATTCCTACTATTGGTTTCAATGTGGAGACTGTGGAGTACAAGAACATTTCTTTCACTGTGTGGGATGTTGGTGGTCAGGACAAGATTCGTAACCTGTGGAGACATTATTACCAGAACACTCAGGGTCTGATCTTCGTGGTTGATTCGAACGATAAGGCTCGTATTGATGATGCTCGTAACGAGTTGCACAAGATGCTTCAGGAGGAGGAGTTGAAGGATGCTGATCTGTTGGTGTTCGCCAACAAGCAGGATCTTCCTCATGCTATGTCTGCTCCTGATCTGACTGAGAAGCTTGGACTTCAGAAGTTGACTGGTCGTCAGTGGTATATTCAGGCTTGCTGTGCTACGAGTGGTGATGGTCTGTATGAGGGTCTTGACTGGCTTTCTGACATTATGTCTAAGAAGTAAGTGGACGATGTGTATCCTATCCTGTTTGTTCAATTCATGTTATCACTCAATGGATCAGAAGAATAAAACACAGAATGGTTACTGTAACAAACAAATAGCTCAGTACACAATAAAAGCAGCATCGCAACCAACCCAACACTCCACACCACACTTACTTCTTAGACATAATGTCAGAAAGCCAGTCAAGACCCTCATACAGACCATCACCACTCGTAGCACAGCAAGCCTGAATATACCACTGACGACCAGTCAACTTCTGAAGTCCAAGCTTCTCAGTCAGATCAGGAGCAGACATAGCATGAGGAAGATCCTGCTTGTTGGCGAACACCAACAGATCAGCATCCTTCAACTCCTCCTCCTGAAGCATCTTGTGCAACTCGTTACGAGCATCATCAATACGAGCCTTATCATTCGAATCAACCACGAAGATCAGACCCTGAGTGTTCTGGTAATAATGTCTCCACAGGTTACGAATCTTGTCCTGACCACCAACATCCCACACAGTGAAAGAAATGTTCTTGTACTCCACAGTCTCCACATTGAAACCAATAGTAGGAATCGTAGTCACCACCTCACCCAACTTCAACTTGTACAGAATAGTCGTCTTACCAGCAGCATCAAGACCAACCATCAGGATACGCATATCCTTCTTCATCTTCAGGAATCTTCCGAGCCAATTACCCATCTATACAACAACGGTTACTATTCTATTCCATTTACGTTGTACACATCACACATCACTTCATCAACACAATTTCACTTCCACTTACTGTATATGATGACTATATAACAAGAATTGTGAAATGCGATACTCCAAATGGATTCTACTAACCTCTATTGAGCTATTCTCATTCTCACCCTTCTTTTGATCTCTCTCAACGGAGGGTTGCTCACCGTGCAGAACGAGTTCTCCATTATCGCCATTGTTGTGCTTGGCTAAAGTGCAGGGTGTCACCCTTGGCCATTGACTGTGCTTATTGTTTCACTCCTGTTTGATTCCCCTGCATCATGAGTTGTTTATGCTTTTCATGCTATTATGTGGTTGACACTGGTTGACACTATCTATTGTATGCTGTGAGTGCATTCTTTTGGCAATGCAGTCTCGTCTTTGTTTTCTTCATATTATGATGATGAATAGCAGTGAGTGATCATGTGCTATACCTCCTCGAGTATTATGAAGCCATTGTCATTGCAGCTATTGACGTGGCTGCCTATCCTACGGTTTATATCATGTGGTGAAGATATGGATGATGTGAAGCCGTTCCATGTGATAAATGAATGAAATCGTCAATGCTGTGGTAGTGATGATCGAATTGTTCTATTGTGATGGTGTTCAGTTCATATTGTGTCATATATGCTAGAACAAGTAATTGCTTGTGACATTACCCACCGCCTCGAATTGTCATTCATATGCCTTACAAGGGATTCTCTCTTTGTAGGGATTTTATCAGTGGGGATTCACGACGATGGAATTAATGATACTCTGTATTGAAACGTCATTTCATTTCATTGATTGCTTTGACAAAACTCTCAGAGGACTGGGAAGACAATGACACACTATCCCAAAAGAATGCCCCAATTCTTGTTGTGCATTCACAATCGACTAAGCAGGACAGCATGATATTGAAGAACGAAACGCCATTCTTTGACATTTCGTCAACAATCAAGCATGCTGTTCTTCCCTTCAACTCGAGGCGAGTTGCCTCCTTCACCAATCTGCTACACATCGGAAGGTAATACTGCGTTAACTGGCTTTTGGACATGCACTTCCAAGTTGGAGAGACTATTGACAGCATTCGTTTGAAGTACCTGTTGGACACCATGGAAAGACTGATGTAACAGTTCACGATGAGCAAAGTTAGGGTGACATTCTTGTCAACTGCTTTCACTTTGCAGAATGCATCTATCCCTGCCCCCTTACGCTTATAGTCGACTCCTCTGCGACGGATTCCATGAAATTGAACATCCATCACCGCATCGGCAAGACCCTTTCCATTGCATTCTTGAGCATACTACTGGTTGTCTGCGCAACCAGAATTGTACCGAGGGTTTGGGCTTATCATCACCCACATACTCCCACACTTTCCACCATTGCTTCAAGTAGTCAAGGTGGAGAATGACATAAACACAGGGTGTCTTCGCCCAATGACCTCTATGACAGGAGCAGGGATCGGAGAGATCCACCGTATACTCTCTGTCATGTGCACAGTCCCTCACCTTGTACACCCGTTCCAATTACCAACATCCAATTCCTCACTACTCACCAACCTCACCAAGTACCACCCCTTATAGCATTGCACATGATGTGCTCTCCTTATCACTTGTCTTACAATCCATGTTCCATGGGTTTTCCACCCTCGACCAGCGGCACGACCGCTTTACCACCACTCAACACCCCTCTTCTTCATGCGCAGAATCATCCACGTCACCAAGATGCGGTAGTGATTGAAGAGGTTCGCTTCTCTCGCACATCCCAAGCCACTCATCCTTCTGCAGAGACTGCTCATGCAGATCTCAATCGGATTGGTGGTTCTCATCATCAAGTGGTTGTACCTCCACGTGTGCATGAAAAGTCACCACCTCTTCTTCACGTTCTCCGTTTCGCCATGTTGTTATGCTAGTCAACTGTGTCTTGACTGCGATGCTAAGCCTCTTGCTCCTGTTATTCTCTTCACCTATTCATGTTTCTTGAACAAACATCAAAGGAATCATACAAGAATGATACAATACCCAAGGAGACCTTGAAACATCCTCAAATAGAAGCATGAATCTCGCTAACAACGAGGGCGGTAAAGCACATGCGACTAATCAGGGAACACATAGTGGAGAGAGTTCCTCTTACTTCAACGTGTCGGATCTAAGGTGTTAAGTACGGAATTGCACGATCGCGTGCAGAGCAAGATATCGCGGGGAGGCCATACGGAAACAAGGGAAGACCGAAGGTTTTCAATGATGCCATGAGCACGGAATTGAAGGCAGAGGTCGACAAGTACGTGAATGACGATTACTGTATCATAATGGACTTCCTGATGTACCTTGCAAACACCACCCTTGCAAAGTACGATGATGCTTACCGACAAGGACTGAAGTGCGTCAAGAGAACAACGCTACGAAGATGGATCGAGGAGAAGGAGTACCACTTCGGTCTTCTGAAGGATGCCTACTATCAAGCTGCCGATCAATCAAGACGAGTAATCGCGTCCTTCTTCGCTTCGTTGGATGCCCTTCGGAATCTGCATAAGTACCCTCCATACCTCATTTTCAACATGGATGAAACGTGGTATAACGTGGACAAGGGCGCCTTTCGGAATTACGTCATATCGAAACAAGGGAGGGTACCACGCGCCAAACAAACCTCCGCAAGCGTGCAAGTAACCATGATTGGCCGCAATGATGGTTATGGAGATGCACTGCCTCCTTACTTCTTGCAATACGTATAGCAACTGCTTTCAGAATTATAACTATCCAATCTACACTCTTACCAACGGGTGTAATGCATATCCATTGAAGTTATAACCATACAAAGACAACACTCTGATAGACACAGATAGTACCCATGATGCACATCCACATGTACTCAACGCATTTGGCTAACTAACGAAGAGAATCCAAGTACCAAACAAGACAATTCTGCTGCAATCCACATACTCAACAGATCATATACACATAGGCACAAAATGGCATGTACATTCCAAACAAAACCAACAGGCTGCCGATGAAAGAGTAGTTGATGATTGCATCCCCAAGGCCATTCGGAAGTATGTGAATGAAACAGACATACATATATCTACACTACGGAAGAGTGACAACATCATACTACAATTCATCAGGCACATCACTACACACATCAAAAACCAGAATATACAACAAACAACAACGCAAACAAGCAAATGCTAAACCGTAAGACTTTACTTCTTAGACATAATGTCAGAAAGCCAGTCAAGACCCTCATACAGACCATCACCACTCGTAGCACAGCAAGCCTGAATATACCACTGACGACCAGTCAACTTCTGAAGTCCAAGCTTCTCAGTCAGATCAGGAGCAGACATAGCATGAGGAAGATCCTGCTTGTTGGCGAACACCAACAGATCAGCATCCTTCAACTCTTCCTCCTGAAGCATCTTGTGCAACTCGTTACGAGCATCATCAATACGAGCCTTATCATTCGAATCAACCACGAAGATCAGACCCTGAGTGTTCTGGTAATAATGTCTCCACAGGTTACGAATCTTGTCCTGACCACCAACATCCCACACAGTGAAAGAAATGTTCTTGTACTCCACAGTCTCCACATTGAAACCAATAGTAGGAATCGTAGTCACCACCTCACCCAACTTCAACTTGTACAGAATAGTCGTCTTACCAGCAGCATCAAGACCAACCATCAGGATACGCATATCCTTCTTCATCTTCAGGAATCTTCCGAGCCAATTACCCATCTATACAACAACGGTTACTATTCTATTCCATTTACGTTGTACACATCACACATCACTTCATCAACACAACTGCACTTCCACTTACTGTATATGATGACTATATAACAAGAATTGTGAAATGCGATACTCCAAATGGATTCTACTAACCTCTATTGAGCTATTCTCATTCTCGCCCTTCTTTTGATCTCTCTCAACGGAGGGTTGCATTCTCTTCTATCGCCCTTTTCATCTCCATTTCTTATCCATTCCACTCCATATACATCTATCACATACTATATACTCTCTTACATCTATACACAACCAATGGAACGACAAACCATCAATTCCCCTTTTCCATCCCTCCTTTCTATCCCATTTCATTCTATACACCATCTAACAAACAAATCCATGCTCTATTGTCACTCTAACACAAACAACTCTCCAACACTTCCCATTCTCACATCTATCGCCAATAGGTCCCAATGTGAAGAGAAAGAGAAAGAAAGGAATCGAAATGGCTGAGTGTGTGTTGTTTTGAGTGACAACCCTCCGTTGAGAGAGGGAGAAAGAAGGGCGAGAATGAGAATAGCTCAATAGAGGTTAGTAGAATCCATTTGGAGTATCGCATTTCACAATTCTTGTTATATAGTCATCATATACAGTAAGTGGAAGTGAAATTGTGTTGATGAAGTGATGTATAATGTATACAACGTAAATAGAACAGAATAGTAACCGTTGTTGTATAGATGGGTAATTGGCTCGGAAGATTCCTGAAGATGAAGAAGGATATGCGTATCCTGATGGTTGGTCTTGATGCTGCTGGTAAGACGACTATTCTGTACAAGTTGAAGTTGGGTGAGGTGGTGACTACGATTCCTACTATTGGTTTCAATGTGGAGACTGTGGAGTACAAGAACATTTCTTTCACTGTGTGGGATGTTGGTGGTCAGGACAAGATTCGTAACCTGTGGAGACATTATTACCAGAACACTCAGGGTCTGATCTTCGTGGTTGATTCGAACGATAAGGCTCGTATTGATGATGCTCGTAACGAGTTGCACAAGATGCTTCAGGAGGAGGAGTTGAAGGATGCTGATCTGTTGGTGTTTGCTAACAAGCAGGATCTTCCTCATGCTATGTCTGCTCCTGATCTGACTGAGAAGCTTGGACTTCAGAAGTTGACTGGTCGTCAGTGGTATATTCAGGCTTGCTGTGCTACGAGTGGTGATGGTCTGTATGAGGGTCTTGACTGGCTTTCTGACATTATGTCTAAGAAGTAAGAAATCTCAGTGTGTTGTGTTTGTTAAGAAACAGTGAAACACTGGTTGCGTTTCTAAACGGATAGAAAGGACTTAGGCAGAGGGAGCAGGAGCTTCAGCGGGCTCTTCGACGAGACCCTCAGTCTTGGCCTTCTTCTCGGCATCATCCTCCTTAGGATGATACTTCTGGTAGAGGTAGTAGCTTCCATAAGCGATGGCGGCACAAAGAAGGGTGATGTTGCAAGCAGCACAGATGATCTTTCCGTCTATATATTAGGTCACACCTTACAAGCACCTACTCTTGGACATGGTGACGACGCAGACTTAACTAGTTTTAAATGTGAGGTGAGGGGAAAAGCCAAATCGCCGTGTTTGCGTTTCATTGGTTATCGGCGCGTGTTTTCTGTTCTTGTTATTGAGGACCCATTTGACGCCCCACTTGATCAAGTAATGACGGGTGTGATACAATAAAGAATGCTATTCTTCAGTGATGATTGCAGAGAGAAGGAGGGAGCTTTCACCCTTTTTCATATCAATTTTGTGCACTTTACAGTCCAAATACACCAGACACACATACCCAATGGTAAGCATCGAAAGGAGAATGGTGGACTTATACACGATCTTCTTTTCCATTTTCAGCGTAATGCCGATGACGAACTGAATCACGTTTCCGATACTCTGCCACATCTTCTGATTCGCAATGGCCGCATTTCTTTCTCGATCCAGACCGTAGAAGGACTGCAGAATCGCAGGAGGCTATCTGTCATTGAAATGAATGGGACTCACCTGCGATTCCCACACGGCATCTCCACAAGCCAGAAGCAAAATGGTGGTGAGAACGACGACATAGTCCCATTTCTTGGAGTAGACATGATAAGGATAGAAGATGATGAGCAGGAATGCGATCATCTGCGTGACGAAGGCAACAGCACAGCAACCTCTTCTGCCCAACCCTTTTCCAGAAAGCTTCCCAAAGACGTAGGAGACTAGCGGTGAGTGGAGCACGGGAAGACAACAAAGCGCGTTGGAGCCGTAGAACACGGATGTGATGATGAGAACCCAGGCGTCGCCGAAGTAGGCTTTGGAAATGTCGCGCGTGACGTCGCCGACGATGAAGGCGAGGCTGGGGTGGAGGAGGAGAGGAGAGGGTACCTCATGCCGTTGAAGAGAATGAGCGGGAGCATGAGAAGGAGTTCGCGGGAACGAAGAAGGAGGGAAAAGGTCTCGCAGAGGGAAACGACCTACGGTGGAGGCGACGGTGTGGGGGTACGCTCAGCTCATCGTTGTTCTTGGACTGGGACTCGTAGGAGTGGACGTTCGGGAGGAAGATGAGCATAATCACCGCAATGAGGGCCACTGCGGAGAGAATGGCGAACAACACCTGAAATGTCAATTGGAGTGTGTGCTGAAACGTTGTTGGAGGCAGAGGGGAAGAAAAGGCGGATTAATCCACACACCAGTGTGCCGAGACATCCCGTGAACTGGAAGATGGAGAAGAAGAGCCCGTTGTACTCGCTTGTCGTTTCAGCAAAACCTACTGCTTACAGGAGTGACGATGGCTCACTCTTAGACGAGGTGCGGGAATCCCACAGCGCACAGCGACTAAGGTACACGCCCTGCGCAGTCCACAGAACAGCCGCTCCGACACCGTTCAGAGCATTGGCAGGCACCTGGATGTACCAATAGGGGAAGAAATTCACAACGATCACGAGGAAATATGCGGTCGATGCAATGAGCATGGAGTACCTACCGGTTATGAGGAGAGTGCTGGATCACTTTGGATTCAGGGCCGCAACAATTCTCGGACCAAAGAGCGACAGAATGGAGAACATAGTATACAAGAAGATCAAGTTCAAGTATCCTAGAGCACCCGACACGGAGGTCTGCAGGGACTACAAAATCACTCATGAATTTGAGCTTCTTACTTGAGATGTGTTGAATGCAAAGAATATTCCAAAGAAGCAAAAGCTCATCATCAGGACATCTTTGAAGTGATTCTTTCCAACTTCGTTATTCATCTGCGTGTGAGAACGAATACAGCTGCAATGTTACCTTTGTCGTTGGCTCCATCCTTCTCTCCTTTTTTGTCCTTGTTTCTTCACACGTTCAGTGATTCATGCTATTCATCCCCAATCTCCCCCGCTTGTTTTGTGGGTAGAAACAAAGAGAACAAAACAACTACTTGCAATAACGGTGATTCACTTCTTCAAGGAAAAGGTCTGTGCAATTCCATCCCGCCTTCTCCAACGCATCTCTAAACGCACTAAAACCGACATTCACTTCTAATTCTCACTTCTACACTCCGCTTATTACCGGAAAAGGTCTCTTTGATGAACTGTAGTTGATCGTCCATCTTCATGTCCCGCGCGTCAACCTCGCAGCAGTGCTTACGCAGCATGTGCGCATGATAGTACGCCTTTAGCTGATCCTCGGGTCTACACCTCACTCCCTTCCTCCTCCATCACGTCGCATCTTCCTTCAGAGTCACTCCGATCACATTCTTCTTCCGCTTCTCTCTGTTTACAATGGACCTGAACACTCCCTGCTTCTACTCCTCAATATCCCCCTCCATTCCCACATAAGGGCAATAGCTCAGAATGTAATGCTCATCCTTGAACAGCTCCAAGAATGCTTCCACCTCCTTGTAGTTCTTCGTCACACTCAGCGTCGTCAGCAACGAAACGCCCATCACCACGGGAATCAACTCTTCCTTCTTCCCTCCCTTCACCTTCAGATACGGCAGATAATAGCGTTCCATTCCAGCAACACTCGTTGGCTCAAGCACGGTTCCCGTGCTCATGTAATGGCGCGTCACAATCTCTCCTCTCTTTTCCTCAATTTCCATCTCTACGATTACCTGGTAGTTGAGTGTGGGCAACGACACACAATGCAGCGACCGGTAGATCGAGAACAGCGAAATGCTGCTGATGCACAGACTGCTGAGCAGAACATATTCCATATGCCCCGGACCAATCAAATTGGAAAGCATGATTCCCAAAAAGGTGCCGAACACGGTAATCGCGACAGTCTGCGATCCTTCCTTGGCCGTGAGGTCTCCCATGTTGTGAGCGTTCACAAACCCATAGCGAATACCCGCCCGCGTGGCGCTTCCAGCCAACCAGGAGATGTTCTTGCCGATGTTGGCGAGTGTCGCAAACAGGAGGAAGTAACGCGGGCAGAGTGGCGTGAGGACTTCAAGCCATGTCGAGATTTCCAGGAGCCATGCGGCTAGAATACGCCATCCCCGAGAATCGGCATCAAGACGACTATTCACCAGGCTATAAATGAATCATGGAGAAAATGCGAACGCAGTGAATGCCATGCCACCGAGCTGGCCCAAGCCATCCTTCAATACCCAATTCAGTGCAGCAGCCATGGGAATGGCTCCAGCTCCCATTCCAACGGCAAAGCTATCATCAAAAATGCATTCCCTTTCCTACAGCATTGATTGGGTGCTCAGCACACCTCCCGCAGCACTCAGCCCCATGCCGAATGACGCCCAGGAGCAGTATTTGATGTAATTTCCTTTCACAGAAGCCGGATAATTCTACTGCTGAAGTGGCGGTATTGCGAATACTCGAGGGAGGAATATCTCCGTAAGTCTCAGTTTCGCGGTCTTCTGAATGCCGTCGACCGACAGAGATGACATAATCTCAGTGGTCTACGCATTACCCCCACTTCACGACTCTGCCTTCCGCTTGGTCGACAACCGATTTGTTTCCGTATCAAAGTAAATGGGAACCTTTTTACCCTTATGCATTTCACTCAAGCACAAACTACAACAGATTATCGTAATCCCACAGACAAACTCATCCTTCGCCTTATCGACGGGCTCCGAAAAGAACCGTGCATGAGAACAACTCCAATTTGGAGAAAGGGGAGGTCGGGGATAAGTACATCGATGAAGCGATGTCCTTCCCGTTCTGGAAAGCAACATGTTGCTGCACTGTCGAGTGAGCAGCATTGACAACGTGTACACCTCCTCACAGAGAACAATGTGGATACTCAAGAATCAAAACAAACACCCACGCTCTCTCTAGTTCTTAAGAGTACCGTAGAACTTGGCCTTCTCGTTGGAGGTCTGGAATCTGCCGTGACCGAACTTGGAGGAAGTATCGATGAAGGACAGCGTGATGTTCTCCAGAGCGGCTCTGCGCGTGTGGTTGATCAGCGACTTGCGCAGCGTCAGCACTCTCTTTCTCGTGCCGATCACCGAGCCCTTCAGCATCACCCAGTCGTTGTTCACCACACCGTAGTGCGGGAAGCCTCCCATGGGCGTGATGCTCTTCTCCGTCAGATCCGACTCCGTCGACGCCGACTTCGCGTCGCCAGCAGCGCCCAGACGGTAGATCTTCTTGTTGATCATCGTGCGGTGGTGGTAGCCGTTCTGACCCGCGCGAGGCACCGTGAAGTGCAGACGCGAAGGATGCCACGCACCCACGCAAGCCACCTTGCGCAGACCACGGTGGGTCTTGCGGGGCAGACGGGTCGTGCCCCAACGGGTCGTCACGCCCTCGTAGCCCTTACCCTTCGTCACACCGATCACGTCCACCATCTCGTCCATCTCGAACACGTCGCTCACCTTCACCTCCTTCTCCAGCAGGCTCTTCGCGAACGCCACCTTCTCCTCCATCGAACCACCGTTCACCTGGATCTCCAGCAGGTGGGCCTTCTTCTGACCGATCTTCAGCTTCTGCACCTGGGTGTGAGCGAGCACGCGCACCACCGTGCAGTAGTCCACGATCTTCTTCAGCTTGTTCTCCATCTCCTCCTTGCCCTCGGCCGTCGCCAGGTTCGCGGCGTACTTCGTGAACGCCTTCTGCTTGCTGTTGTACCAGTTCTTGTAGAAGCGGCGCTTGCAAGAGTCGTCCATGTGCTCGGCGAACACGGTCGTCAGCGTGCGCAGACCCTGGGGAGTCTCCACGTAGCCCACGATACCCACAACCACCATGGGAGGGGTCTCCAGAATGGTCACGGCCTCCACGATCTCCTGCTTGTGAGCCTTGCTGCCGGGACGGTCCAGCGTGCGCACAATGTGCGTCATACCGGCCTTGTAGCCCATGAAGGCGGTCAGGTGCGTCTTCTTGGAGGCGTCGTCCTTAGGGAAGCTTCTCACGTGACCACGAGGGTGCGTGCATCGCTTGCGGGGCAGGAAACCCATGTTTCCGTGACGGGGGCCTAGAGCGAGGTGAGACTCTGCACAACGCGTTTAAGGGGGTAGAACGTACATTCGTATTTACGATGAGACATCTCGACGAACTAAGAAAGGTTTATTGCTGGAGAGAGTGGTGGAAGAGGCGTGGATTCTGTCGTGGATGGAGCTGGAATGGATAGAGGGAGGGGCACGGCGGAATCCCCTTCTTCTCTTGCCCAAAGAAGCGCGTTCAGGAGGGATTGTGTGGAAACAAGGAGAGGAACCAACGTAAACAAACGAAACATCCTCCCTGTCAGAATACAATCTAGTGCTTCTTCTCAATCGTCACCCAGCCATCCTCCTCCGTCTTCTTGGGCTTCTTCTCGTTCATCTTCTTCTCGTTCACCTTCCGCTCGCTCTTCTTCTTCTCGCTCTTCTTCTCGCTCACGGGCGCAGGCACAGCAGGCACAGCAGGCACAGCAGGCGCGGCAGGCACCAGCGGCACGGCGGGCGATTCCTTCTCCTTCTTCATCGCCTCGCTCACGGGCGCCGAGTTCTTCAGAATGGCGCGGTAGTTGCTACGCGTGAGCCCGCCGCCGCAGCCGCACAGCTTGTTGTGCTTCTTCTCGCGACGCGTCTTGCGCACCTTCTCGGCCACCTCCTCGTCCACGTCGCCGGCGATCATCGAGGTGTAGTCCACGCTGTCCACCGACATCGTGCGCGGCACGCCTACGCGTCACTGCGCCGCGCCGCCCCCACCGCGCTGCACCGCCTGGTCGATCGACATCGTGCGGCCCTTCTGCACCAGCTCCTGGTTCGCCGCGCCCACCATCTACGCCTCACGCGTTCAGGTAGTCGCCCACCACATCCCCCACGTCGCTCGCCAGCGGCGGACAGCTCAGGTCCTTCACGTCCTTCACGATCGCGCGGATCTCCTCCGCGCTGTACTTGGTCGCGATCGCCACGGGCGCCGGCGCCGCCGTCGGCACCAGCGGCGGGAACAGCTCCGCGTTCTGTAGCGCGGGAAGCACCTTCGGCTGCGAGTAGGTGCGCGGGTGGTGCTCGCGGCGCTTGTGCTCGCGGTTCTCCTTGCGGTCGCGGCGGCCCTTCTTGCGGCCCTCGAAGGGCGCGGCCACGGTGCTCTGGCCGTATACGGGCGGCTGCAGCACGGGCATCATCATCGCCTGCCCGTTGTAGTTCATGAACATCATGGGCTGCACGCCCGTCGGCACGACGAACTCCGCGGGGATGCCGTCCACGGCGGGCGTCAGCGCCTTCAGCAGGTTCTTCAGGTACGACTCGTTCTTCAGGCGCGCCTTCACCGCCTGGTCGTGCAGCGTGCAGTGGCGCAGCACGTCCAGCGCCGCCACGGCCACCTTCTCCGACTCCATCACCACGAACCAGGTGCCCGCGAACTCCATCTTCAGGCTATCGATGGTGCCAACGCCCTCGAACAGAGCGCGGATCTCCTCCTCCGTCGTCTCCGCAGGGACGTCGCGCAGAATGATGGTCTTGCGCTCGAAGGTCATCGCGGGACGGATGAGCAGGTTCGCCGCATCCACCACCACCTCCTTGGAATCCTTCAGCGCCTCCAGAATGTCCTCCATCTTGCCGCTGAGCTCCATCACTTTGCGGAAACCCGCAATCGTCTGAAGAGACACATAGCCAGAATCGTTCATCAGTGAGATCAAGTAGCTATCCTTGGACAGATTCTCCTTGGAGAAGTAGTACTCGATCTACAATCGTTACGAACAGGGAAACGGAGAGGTACTTGTTTCCTCAAAGCAGCCAGCAACTCCTCATGTGTAAGCGGCTGCGCGACCTTCTCACTTTGAACAGTAGTTTCCACAGGTGTCTGCGCCGTTATCGCCCCCACAGCACCATTTACCTCAACAGTAGCCATGATTATCTCCCTTTGTGGCAGTAGTCTCTCCGTACGACAACGATTGAAATCTAGAAGTAGAAAACAACCGGCAATGGTGTTGTGAGGTGATCGGCGCCTGAATCGTGGTGCCAGAAATCGGCCCGATTTTCCATTTCTTCTATTTCTAAGGGAAGAGGATGCAGAATGATGCGAACAGCATGTAGAAGAGGGTGGCTCGCTATGGGAATCCTTTCGATAGCCTCGTGATGATTATGTGCTCGTTGGAAGATGGACTTCATTTTCATAATCTGGATTCTCTGAACCATGTGTATTGTGATCATGTATTCAGATGTGTCATCTGGAATGCATGGCCACCCTGGGGTTGTATTCGCTGGAATCCACTATCCATGCAGATCCAATGCAATGGAAAGTAAGAAACACGAATAAGAATGAGGAGGAGGAGTAATCTCCAATCCTTCCGTTTCTGTTTCATATTGGGTATGGATTTTGCACGAAATCACATATCCTGTCCATTGCCATGACCCACTATGCCCCTCACACTCTTGCATTTCTATCCATAGCAAAGAAGCCTCTATGAGCCAATCAGAATCGCCAAATCGGTTCAAATGGGGAGTTTCAATTGATTCAATGGTAGACCCTTCATTATTTCCTTATGATTATGAAGTATCTGTTACTCCTTCTCTGCTTGTTTGCCCTCTGTGATGCTCAGGACGTGGTTCTGATCGATAGGCATTAGCATTGACTGCGAGGCCGGAATGGCGAAGGTTCACGTGATTCGAACGTACGGCTATTATGCCTACGAGGAGTCCTTCTTCGTTTACCAGGGATCGAGCGCTACGGGCACGGCAGTGTATTCTCTCCTTGGTAACGATGGAGCCAAGAACGAAGATGCGTGCTTCCCCATGGGCGTGGTCACGTTTGTGCTGAAGGATACCTTTGGTGATGGCTGGTCTACGGGCTCGAACCTGTACCTCTCGATCGAGGGTATTGACCTCGGCACCTTCCACCTGTCCACCGGAAAGGAGTGGATTACGAGTATCACCATTCCCACGGTGATTAGCAAGACGAGTGGGTGGAAGTACACCTCGGCTGTTCAGACCGGAACGAGCTGGACGAACCAGGCCGTGTCGTGGGAGGAGATGACCTCGTTCCCCGCGGTCTCCACCACCACCCGCTACTTCCGCAAGACGCTCACGGGCGTTGACATCGACGCCAACTTCCATCTGATTCTGAAGATTGCCACCAACGCTGGCTTTGTCCTGTACGTCAACGGCCAGGTGGCGAACGTTTGGAACATGCCCGAGACGTACACCGCCTCCACGCCCGCTCTCAGCAGCACCACGGATGTGGTGTTCCGCACTCTCTCCACCCTGACCAAGTTCTTCGTCACCGGCTCCACCATCGAGCTCGCTGTCGAGATGCACGCCACTGCCGACACCACTTCCGGCGATGAGCCGTTCGACACGGCCATCCTGCTCATGAACAAGGACGACCTGCGTCGCATCGACGCCGACGGCTCGCACGTGGCCATTCCGCCGAAGAGCGACTCCGAGGGCTCCGCCAAGATCTATGATAACGATGTGCTGACGAAGTGGCTGGACTCCGTGCCCACTCTGACCACCACCTGGACCTTCGACGACGGCCGCCGCGAGGTGATCAACAAGTACGCCATCAGCGCTGCCAACGATATGCCCGCGCGCGACCCCGCTGCCTGGACGCTGTACGGCTCGAACAACGGCGAGGACTTCTACGTGCTGGACAAGCAGTCCGGCGTGAGCTTCACGTCCCGCTACCAGACGAAGAACTTCGTGATCAACAACTACATCCCCTTCAACCAGTACCGCCTGGTGGTGACGGAGAACGCTGGCGCGGCGGACGGCATCCAGTTCTCGGAGTTCTCCCTGATGATCTCCAACCAGCCCATCCTCCCGCTCGGTCTGAACTACCCCCAGACCAGCTACACCTTCAGCAAGTTCATCGACCAGGTGAACATCGCTCCCACTCTGGTCGGCTTCGCTGATCTCACCCTCACCGGCACGCTGCCCGCCGGCCTGACCTTCGATGCGGCCACGGGCTCCATTTCGGGCCTTCCCTCCGCTGCGATGGGAGCCACGACCTACACTATTTCCGGAAGATACCTGGGCAACAACCAGGTGTACACCTGCACGCTGACGATGACTGTCGTGGCCTGCGAGTTCCCCGAGAGTGTGTACCTGATGATGACGAAGACCAACCCCATGATGGAGGAGACCTTCCAGATCCTCGACTCCAGCAACGAGGTCGTGTTCAGCGGCGGCTACGCCACCGGCGGCGTGTTCTCGGGCACCCAGTGCCTTCCCGTGGGCGAGTACACGGTGAAGATGCTCAACTCCGCCGGTACGCCGTGGGACGCCAACTCGAAGCTGACGCTGAAGACCATGATCGACAACGTGGAGTACACCATCTCCAAGTCGACGCTGCAGGAGAACACGGAGGCCACCTTCAAGATCGGTCTCACCTACCCCATGTTCCCTGTGTCCGCGAACAGCAACGTGAAGTACCTGATGGGCAACGTCCCCGACAACTGGTTCGCCACCTCCTTCGACGCCTCCTCCTGGACGGCGCTCAACGGCGCCAACCGTCCCGTGGCCTCCGCCACGGTGCAGCTGTACCGAACCACCTTCACGGTGTCCTCGCTGACCGGCTTCCACGGCTTCGTGCTGGACGTGAAGGCCCAGTCCGGCATCGTCGTCTACCTCAACGGCAACGAGATCTACCGTGTCTTCCTCCCCGAGGGACCGATCAGCGCCTCCACCACTCCGATCGGCGGCCAGGTGTCGCCCTACTGGCGATCCATCACCGGAAAGCTCGGCGCCCTGGTCCAGGGCCAGAACACGCTGGCCGTGGGCATCGTGACCCACGCGGCCTCCACCTCCGCCGTCAGCTACGACGCGATGATCCGTCTGATGGTGGAGACGGTGGAGTACCCGCGCTACTGGGACTTCACGCTCACGGGCGGCATGTCCGACATGAGCAACCTCTTCGACCTGAACGCGAACACCCGCTCGCGCAGCGGCAAGGCCAGCAACAACTTCGTGATGACCCTGGCGAACAACCGCGCGGAGCTGTTCAACGAGTACTGCATCGTGACCAACTACGAGACGCCCGCCGAGGATCCTCGCGACTGGTCCATCTACGGCTCCAACGACGGCGAGAACTTCGACCTGCTCAAGGCCGAGGCTAACGTGTACTTCGAGAGTCGCTCCACGCCCTACTGCTTCTACATGCCCAGCGTCAACAAGGCGTACAGTGTCTTCAAGGTGGAGTTCACCAACGTCGCGGAGGAGTCCTCGCAGTTCTTCGCGCTCTCCCAGTTCAACTTCTACCTGGAGGACCTGGAGCACGCCACGGTGCCCGAGCTCGCCTTCACTCCCAGCACCCTCGTGGGCTACACGGGCGCCAACTTCCCCGAGGTGGCGGCCAACTCCCTCTACTACACGTCCTTCACCATCAGCCCCGCTCTGCCGGAGGGTCTGGCGCTGAACACCAACACCGGAGGCATCCACGGCATCTACAACCAGCCCTTCGAGGGCACGTTCACCGTGTCCGCCATTAACCACCTTGGCGAGACCAAGTCCACGACCATCTCCGTCAAGATCGAGCGCTGCAGCGGCGACAAGACGCAGTTCTCGCTCCTGTTCCACCTGGAGTCCGGCGCGGACAAGCTGTCCTTCGACCTGAAGGAGGTGGCCTCCGGGAAGGTGGTCGAGTCGCGCCCGCGCCTCGCCAGCTACTCCACCATCACCATCCCCATGTGCCACGCGGCCGGCAAGTACAGTCTGGTGCTGAAGAAGACGGACACCACCGGCTGGGGCGCCAACCGCGTGAGCGTCGTGCTGACGGACGGCGCCGTGCTGCTGACGGAGTCGCTGGCTGCCGGTGTGACGGAGAAGGAGTACGACTTCAACGTGAAGTACGAGGTGGAGCCGCTCTACAGCGAGTGGTCCTACCTGGTGTCTGGTGACGCCGCCCCCGAGGACTGGAACACGCTCGCCGGCGCGCCCGCGTGGGAGAAGGCGACTCCGGGCAACTTCTCGGTTGCCACGGGCGTGACGCAGTACTACTACAAGAAGTTCACGGCCTCCAGCCTGGAGGACTTCTCGGGCGTGGAGATCAGCGTCATCTCCAAGGCGGGTCTGATCGTGTACCTGAACGGCAAGGAGATCTCGCGTCTGAACATGCCCGAGTACTTCGACCACACCACCCACTCCACGCTGGAGGAGACGGTAGCCTCCACGCACATCGTGGGCGACATCGTGCTGGACGGCAAGCTGACGGAGGGCGAGAACATCGTGGCCTTCGAGCTGCACCGCTACATCAAGAACGAGAAGGTGAACTCCTTCGACGGCTCGGTGATCCTGATCATGAACAACATGTACATGGTGAAGGACGGTGTGGGCACGACGGTGCCTGCCGTGTCCGGCAGCGAGGGCAGCGACAAGGCCTTCGACAACAACAGCGACACCAAGTTCCACGCGGAGACCTCGTGCATCGGCGTGAGCCTCACCTGGACCTACAACAACCAGCGCAGAGAGCCCATCAACAACTACGGCCTGGTGAGCGCCGGTGACTGCAACACGCGCCACCCCTCCGGATGGATCCTGGAGGGCTCCAACGACGGCCAGAACTGGCTGCAGCTGCACGTGGCGCAGAACGTGATGTTCACGGAGTACTACCAGCAGAAGCGCTTCGACTTCTTCAACGAGCGCGCCTTCAACCAGTACCGAGTCACCACGACCGCGTGCGACAACGAGCTCATTCCTCCGTACCAGTCCTGCGGCTCCGACCACTTCCAGCTGGCTGACTTCTACCTCTTCTCCAAGAGAGTGGTTCCCGACTGTCCTCGCGACGGCGACTTCCCTCCCGCCATGAACGGCGACCTGTCCTACGCGGCCTGCCCCGATTACTTTGAGGGCTACCGCATTCGCATGTGCACGGACGGCAAGCTCGGTAACGAGACTTCTGCTTGCACTCCCATGAAGCCCCAGGGAATTGTGTTCGACAGCACCGAATACAACCTGTTCAAGGGCAAGCCCGTGTCCATCACCCCGAAGGTCATGGCTGCCAAGTCCAGAGTCATCAGCTTCCCCGCACTGCCCGATGGACTGACCATGGACAGTGTTTCTGGAGCCATTACCGGAACCCCCACGACTGTGCAGGAATCGAAGAAGTACACCATTTCCGTGACCAACGATAATGGATCTGCCTCTACGACTATTGCCATTACCATTGTTGATCCTCCGGTGAATTGGACGCTGATCATCATTATCGCCGTTGTTGCTGTCATCATCATTATCGGCATCATCGTTGCCATTGTGATGGCCACCAAGTCCAAGAAGAAGATCCCTGCCAAGAACCCCAAGGCCGCTAAGGGCTCCAAGAACATGCCCAAGGCTGCCTCTGCCAACAAGCCCAAGGCGACTGTGAAGGTTTAAATGTACGCCTGTTTGTTTTCAGACATTCATGGAGCTCGCGAGCGTGAGCCTTTATCGCCCGTATCTTGTAAACGCACCACTCGTCCTTGACGCGGCCAAGAGCAACAGCGATATCGTGAAGAAGAATGCGGAATGGTGTTTTAAACTGCTGAACGCTTGCGATAATCTCTTCCCGGAGATGTACAGAGAGGAGCATTCCATTGAATACTACAAGAGTGAAGTGTGCTGCAAAGTCGCTGATTCGTAGAGTGGCCGCGCTATTTTGATGTCATTCGCTATCACATTGACGTTCCTATGGTCAAAACGAAGATCAAACGGAACGCATATTACTGCGTCCAGGATTTCGTGAACGACCTTGAACTCATGTGGTCCAACGCAATCGATTACTACACTCCTTCGAAAGAAGAGTTTGGTTCGCGCCCTACGACTGCATCATGACCTAGACGCCATTCAGCACAATCGAGATGATTTCCGATCGATCTTGTTGCAGAACATCCAACATATCGTAACATCTCTGACCATTGGTATGGATAACGAATTGCGTTGACGCGTAGCGCCCAATCACTGCATTTTCTGTGGCTCCCCTTCCTACCCAAAGTACCCTCTAATCGAGTGTAGCGGGAAGTGCGGAAGACAGTCCCACCTGGCAATTCCTTGTTGCATTGTTCATTCGTAGCACTGTGGCACCATCAAGAACAACGAGTGGACGTGTTCCAGTTGCAGTCAGAATGGAGACAAGTAGCAGTGTTAAGTCCGTTGAAGGATAGGTTCAACCGCAAGGAAAGGGCATTGGCTCAGCTTCTCTCCTCCTTCAAGTATTGGAAGAATACCAACTAGTTGACTATGTACTATACCTCCCACTGTGTTTGGAACAAACCGGCTGCGACACTAAAAAGGGAAAAAGCAAATAACGATTCTAAGGGAAATTGAAGCCGATACTCGCTCTGGTCAAATAAATCACACCGCTCCGTTCAAATCGTCTTGTTTCGCTCCGATCTACGCAACAGCTCCCATTCGAACTTCTTGGAAAACGTAGGAATGTTACTTCCGCGAGTCTCCATGACCTGGACACGCGGAAGCGGAAAAGGGGGGTTATCGAGCAAATCGCTTCGGAAACGAGGTATTCTTGAACGAGCCTTGAAACTCTTCTGGGGTGTAGGCAGCGTCTTTCTATACGAAGAGTTGTCAACAACACCGTGCGTTGTATCGCAATAGGAGCAACGCTTGCTATCCCAACCACTTTTTGACGCGGTCCCCATATGGTCGCTGCCATAGGCAACACGTCCGTTGCTCGAATTGGAAACACCGCTTAGAGAACGACGAGACACAGACACCCTTTCCGGTGGCTCTTTTCCCATTTTCTGCACAGCGTTGGGCATGGCATCCAACTGAGACAATGAGTCACGATGAAAGAAACGAGTTACTTGCTGAACCAGAGAATCATCCCTTGTCAGTGTAATATTCATGAAGGACTCTTCCGGTGACAAGAACGAGTCCTGGGTAGCATCAATAAAGGACTCAAGATGGGTAACGGATAGATCATCAACGAGCACGCATGACGGGGAAGAAACCAAGGATTCGTTATCCATTTGTACTGCACTCCTTGGAAGCGTTGTGAAACGCTGTGTATGGCACTCCAACCACCCAAAGTATGAAGTCAGTACGATTCAAACAAACACACGCAACTGTTACGGTATCCATTTACTTGTAGTTGGCATCGGTGAACTTGATACCCTTGGCAATCTGCTTCTGCAGAGCGGGCACAGCCTCCTTGATGTTGGCCTCCTCCACAGGGGTCAGGTTCTTGGGAATGGGGATGGCTCTCTCCACACCGTTCTTGCCGAGCTCGACCTGGCTGGCGAAGAACTTGCAGCCCAGGACGTCCTGCTCAATGTAAGCAGGCTCGATCACACCGGTCTCGCCGTTCAGACCTCTGATCACAGAGGAAGCGAACATAGCGCCAGCGTAAGCCATAGACAGAGTGGCAGAACCAGCACCCTCCTTAGCGGCGACGACCTCATCACCACCGAACTGGATTCTCTTGGTGATGGCGGGCACGTCCAGCTTGGAGATCAGGTTGTTGGGCAGCTGGCTCAGCAGGGGAATGATGGTGGTTCCGGCATGGCCACCAATCACGGGGATGTTGCACTGAGCGGGCTCCATGTTCAGGGCCTCGGAGATGAACTTGCGGGCACGGACGGAGTCGAGCTCAGTCACACCCATGATCTTGCGAGGATCATGGACGCCCATCTTCTTGAAGGTCTCGGAGAAGATAGGGACGGTGGAGTTCACGGGGTTGCAAATCACGAGGATGCAAGCCTTAGGGCAAGCAGTGGCGCAGGCCTTAGCGAGGTTCATGGCGATACCAGCGTTGGTGTTGAACAGATCGTCTCTGGTCATACCGGGCTTTCTGGGCACACCGGCGGGGATGATGACCACATCAGAACCGTCAAGGACCTTCAGCAGGTTGTCCTGACCGTTGTAGCCCTCGACCTTGATCTTTCTGTCGATGTGGGAGAGATCCACGGCGACACCGGGGGTACGGACGATATCGTACAGGGAAAGGCGAGAAACGTTGGGGTTGGAGGCCATCAGCAGAGACACGGGCTGACCAATACCACCGGCAGCACCCAGAACGGAAACCTTAGCACCCTACGCATGACTCCGAATCCGCACTCAATACAGAAGACATAGCGCGAGTAAAGGCCTTAGCGGCAACAGCAGAACGAGACGCGAACATGATTACCAAATCCAAAGAAATACTGACCTCATTGCCGAATCGGGGAAATATGCCAATTCCCTTCATTCCACGTTTCCACTCTTGTTCCATTCGCTATAGAAGGGAGCCCCCTCTCATACAGTCAGTGGATCTTTCATGTTATGACACTTGTGCGCAAAAGCGACACTTTCCATCCAAGAATGCAATCATCACACCATTCAAAAGACACTCAATCACGTAATGAACAAACACCCCAATTGTGCCAATTCTACACCAATCCAGCTTATCCACGGAACGTGCAGGGCTTGGTGGCGAGGAAGGTCGTTCTGAACTTCTTCGACTCCGTGCGGTACTGGCGGTGAGGAAGAGCGAACTTCAGGTGCTCGTGCGTGAACATGATGTTCTTGTGTCTTCTCAGCTCCTCGTTCGGCACCACGGCGGTCTTGATGATCTGGATCGATCTGTCGCGAGCGCGGTGCGTTCCGGCCATCTCCTGGTAGCACTGCTTCACAGCACCGAGCAGAGACGTGTCACGGTACTCCTTGTACATGTTGTGAGTGCCGGAGCGGGAGTTGTAACGCAGCCAGATGCCGTAGTTCTTCACCTCCTTGTCCTGCTCGTGGATCTACCGAGATCACGCCCCGCTCACCCAATCGCTACCTCGTTCACGGAGAGGATCTCACCGGTTCCCTTCTTCATCTTCTCCAGTCTGTGCATGAAGTACCAGTAGCGGGACTTGGCAGTCACAGGGTTGGGAGCGAACAGTCTCATTCTGTAGATCTCAGGCTCGGGGTCCGTCTCGGTGGGCAGTCTGCGGCCAACGACTTGATAGTAGTGAATCTACGCCCCTGTTAGACGCCGCTTCAAACAATCGCATTTGCCACTGAAAAGAGAATGAGACTTACAGGCATACTAAAGACAACACCTAAATGGCACAAGTTTGAGAAATCGCACAGGAAAGGAGGAGTGAAACGCCCACGTCGGAATCGGCCCTGTGAACGCCTCTATTCCTTCGGGTATGATGACTCTTCTCAGCCGTTTCAGATTCCGCGTGGTCTCTCTCACTATTTCGTCTGTGAGTCGCTTTCGAGCAGAAGTAGCAGTGCCATTTCTCGCAGAATGCTTCAGGCTATTCGTCGGTCGAAAACTCTAATCCACTCCATTCGAGCCATCACGCAAGCCACAAGTGGGATTTCGGTTGCATCGCCTCATTCGATGTAGATGCGAGCGCATTTGTTTCAGCGCCTTCCTTCAACACGCTGTGGCATCGCTCCTTTTCCACGACGCCCTCTGCTCCGCTCGCACAAGAACACACCCCCAAAATGCAACGCAGTGCCACAACGGTGAAAAATCAATTCAGGGGCAAACAGAGCGATCTTTCAAATCCAGCGCTCTGGGGAAAGGGAACGCTGAAGCAGAGACTGGAGCAGCCCACCACACCGTCGTATGACCCCATGTCGAGTCGGTGCGCCGTTTTCGCTGGACGTGATGTGTAGGATCAAGCTGCTTGCTGCGGGTCTGTACCACGACAGTCCCAATCAGTCGAGAGAGTATCTGAAGTCTGCTGTAGCGTCCTGTCCGTTTTCGTGATCGTCTAGGTCTATCCCGACTTGGATCATCTCCGCGCGTGCGCCTACGTGGAGATGGAAAACGGCAACTACAACGAAGCCCGCATCATCCTGAAGGAGTGTCCGTCCTGCCCCCTCTATTCACGCGTAGTGTACCAAACGCACCCCGACAACGTGGAGGTGGTCTCCGACCTCTGCCGCCTCGAAGACTACGCCGTACCTCCATCGCCCTGGCATCACGTCTAGGGCAACATGAGCGCCTTCGCCAAGTACTGCCGCGTCCTCCGCCGCGTGAAGAACCGCAACGCGGCGCTGCAGGCCGACCTCCGTCGCATCGCCGATCTCTCCTCACGTTCAGAGCCCTCGCAGCAACCCACCCTCCACTCGCGCATGGACCGCGGCGCCACACGCGCACTCGACGACCCGGTCGCCGCTGACGCGGACGCCGCTGACGCTGGTGAGAGCGTGACGGCGCCGGTGAACTTCGACGAGCTGCTGTACCTGGACCCCCGCGACGAGCGCGCGGCGATGCGGCAGGCGTACGCGGAGGCGGTGGAGCACGCGCCGCGCAAGAAGGACGTGGTGATCGTGGCGGCGCGGTGGGGAGGTGAAGCGTAGAACTGGGCGCACCGCGAGGCGGACGGCGGGTGCATCGACAAGGCCATCGCCATGTGTGTATGGATTGTGAGGGTTATGTGTAGTCTGGAGAACGCGGTGGTGGCGAGCGAGGGCAAGAGCGCGGGGCTATACCAACTGGAGCTGGCGAAGTACTTCTATGTGCGAGCGCGCGGGCGTGCTGACCCCTAGTTCCTGAACGACATTCCGCGCAGCACGGCGGCCATCAAGGAGGCGATGCAGGACCCCGCGGTGAAGCCGGAGGCCGTGCTGCGCTACGCGGAGCTGAACGAGCTGTGCGAGGGCGTGGAGTCGGCGCTGCAGTTCCTGCAGTACGCCGTGGACCAGCCCGGCAGCGACGCGCAGACCTGGAAGGTGGCGGTGCGCGCGGCGCGTGAGGCGTAGTTTTACCTGGACTTCGTACGCGATCACAAGCAGTTCGACCTGTACTTGAAGGTGGCGCAGGAGGCGGCCGCGAAGGCAGGCGTGTGGCGGCGGCGTGATGAATAGTTCCCCGAGGCGCGGTTCCTCGGCGCGCATCTGGTGAACGCCCTGCTGCGCAACAAGGACTATAAGAACGGTGGGTGTGGTGAGACGGCGTGACGGGCAGCCTTCTCCGCCATCTCGGCGCAGATCGAACAGAACCCCACGTCGGTGTTCACTTATGAGTACCTGCTGTCGGCATGCGAGGGCCACGCGGACCCGCGTGTGTTGAACTTCATCTACCACGAGGGGGTCACCCACATTCGAGACAACGCCTTCCTGTTCCAGCAGTACGGCGAGTTCCTGGAGGAGCTGAACGAGTACGAGAACGCGCGCGAGATGTTCAAGCAAGCCTACGCCATCACGCCCACCGACGATCTGGCTCGCTCCATCGTGCGCGTGCGTGCCGGTGTGTGTGGTGAGGCGTAGATGTGCGTGGAGCTGGAGCAGTTCGAGGAGGCCAACGGGCTGCTGGACGCGCTGATCGACGAGTACCAGCACGAGGTGGAGTTCGAGGACGCGCACATGCGCTTCGCCGAGGCGGAGCGGCGCGCGGAGGACGGCGACGACGAGGAGGCGGACGAGGACGACGCGTTCTTCGAGGACAACAGCGGCACGGTGCCCGACGAGGCGGTGAAGGAGCCGTTCGAGACCGCGTATCACATGATGCCGCGCCTGCTGGCGGACAAGGCGATGTAGGCGTCGGCGCGCGGGTTGAGCGTAGGATCGCCGCGCGCATGAAGCACTTCGAGTACGCGCAGCAGCTGTTCGAGACCGCGCTGGAGCTGGACGCGGCCGACCCGTACGTGCTGTTGACGGCGGTGGAGGAGCTGTACGAGCCCACGCAGCAGTTCGACCGCATCATCGAGGTCTTCCGCATGTTGCCCATCATCGACCCGAACCGCGAGTTCGCGCTGGAGGCGCGGTCGCTGCGGCAGAACATCCTGGAGACGATTCTGGAGAGCGAGGCCACCAACAAGCAGATCTACGACCTCTACCACGTGCAGGACGACTCCAACCGCGACTACTACGCGCGTTACGAGGACGGCTGGAACGACGAGACCACGGACTACTTCGGCCGCAGCGTGCACACGCACGCGTCGGTGAACGATGGCTTCGACACCTTCGGCTACGACCACCGCAGGCACGTGGAGGCGGACGACGCGGCGCTGAAGCCGTTCCTGATCGGCGAGATGCCAGCAGAGACGATGGAGGGCGTACGCGCCGTGGACTTCTACAAGTACATGCCGGCGGCGCTGACGGAGAACTACAACAACTACGCGTGGTACGAGATCCCGCTGATGAAGGAGTGGCTGGTGAAGAAGGACGAGGAGCCGAAGGGCGTGCCCGCCGTGGACTGGAACGCCATGCGCGACGCCACGGGCGCGCTGAAGGTGCCGGCGTCGGCGGTGTTCGACGAGAAGCACAACCTGAAGGTGAGTCTGAGCGACCTGGGCGCGCTGCGCGAGGCGCTGGCGGGCGAGTACGAGATGATGCCGCGCGAGCTGAAGGAGGGTCTGGAGGACCGCGAGGGCGTGATGGAGATGAAGACGCAGGACCAGCTGGTGAAGGAGATCCGCAAGAACTGGGGCGACGCGTACAGCGAGTGGAACGACGTGAGCACGGAGATCCACTTCCCGTCGGACAAGGAGGACTTCGCCACGTCGTATCTGATGAACGACGCGCTGGTTCGATTTAGCAACGGAGAGGAGGGAGAGGAGGAGGAGAGTGAGGAGGAGCCAAGGAAGAAGGCGTGGTAGTGTTGTTTAGGGTTGTGTGTTTGTTGCATGATTGTGCGTCAGCTGTGAAGTAGAAAGGTCGTTTGTGACAGGCTTTGAAGAGCAGAAATGGAATTCGTTTCAAAACAAACACCCCACATTACAGGGCACGAGCAACAGACGTCTCTCCGCACTCGCATTCACAACGGTCGGCCGCCGAGAAGCACTCGCACACGCGCGAGTCCGACAGGCCCTTGCTCACAAACTTGGTGTCGCAGCGGTACTGGCCCGTCACGAACACGTGGTCCTCCACCGCCTCCTCCATCGGCACGCCCTCGCTCTCGAACGCCGTCTTCTCGATGCTCAGCGTGTACGTCGTCAGCGGCTTCAGCCCGCCCGGCACGCGGATCACGCACTTCTTCTCCACGCACAGCACCCACGCGGGCTGCACCTCCGTCGCCACGTTGCGCTCGTCCAGCAGGCGCACCGCGCCCTGCGCCAGTGTCGCCACGGCGCTGAACTCCACCGTCAGCTCCGTCGCCGGGTTCACGTCCGTCGCGAACTCCGCCGGCGTCACCTTCGTCGCTCTGAACACCTCCGCCTGCTGCACCACGCGCTCGCCCGTCTCACTCATCTCACTAACACTGCTGTAGAGAGGGAAGACGACAGTGGCCTCCTCCACGGCGTCGCCGACGACCGCAGCGGTCTGGCGCCGCATGACGCACCAGGCGTGGTAGGTGCTGTCGGTGTGCAGCAGCTCGCCGTTCACGTCGTAGCTGAACACGAACGCCTGCGCCGCGCTCACGTCCGTCACGCGCGCGCGCTGGCTCCACGTCGACTCGAAGCCGCGCAGGTCCGTCGGCCGCGAGCTCGCGCCCGCGTACGGCGCCACGTAGCACGCCAGCTCGCCCACCATGTTGGTGAAGACCGCCACCACCGCCGTCACCGCGCTCGTCGGCTCGCCGTCCACCACCAGCACCGGCGCGAAGTCCTCCGCCGCGCGCGTGCGCGCCGCCAGCACCGTGGTCACGGCGGACAGCGCCTCGGACACCTCCTGCGCCTCGCAAGTGACGGTGTAGGCGGAGTCCGCCAGCAGCCCGTCGAACAGCAGCGTCGTCGCCAGCGTCGCGGAGAACTCCACGCGCTTGCGGAAGTCGGGGCGCGCGTCGCTCACAACAGTGCAGGCGCCCTTGGCCAGGTAGTTGAAGGTGCCGGAGAGCACGACCGCGTTGTCGAACAGCGCGTCCTCGCTCACGGTCCAGGCGGCGGCCAGCGGCGCGGGCTGCACCGCCAGCGTCACGAAGGGCGACAGGTAGCCGTTGAAGCAGGCCACGCGCACGAAGAAGGCCTCGCGCGCCTGGAAGAAGTCCGCCGCGCGCTCCGCCGTGGTGCGCTCCTCCGTCACCACCGCGAAGTCCGCCGTCAGCGACTTGTGCACCACGTACGACACGGGGCCCGCGCCGCCGGTGCTGGCGGGCGCGTTCCACGTCAGCTTGAGATGCGCCGAGGACACGGCGGTGATGCGCAGGTCGCGCGGCGCGCCGGGCGTGACGATCTTGGGCAGGAGCGTGATGGCCTCGGACAGCTCGGAGAAGGGCGAGCAGACCTCGTTGCAGGCGGCCACCTGCAGCGTGTAGGCGCCCGGCGCGAGGTCCGCCAGCTCCAGATAGGCCTCGGCGACGGCGGCCTCGCGCGCCAGCTCGCCGTTGCAGAAGAGGCGGTAGGCGTAGGAGGCGACGGCCTGGCCGTACAGCTCCGTGGGCTGCCACGACCACTGCGCGGTGCGCAGCGAGTAGGCGTCGGCGACGGGGCGCTGCGGCGCGAGCAGCGTCACGGGCTGGTACACGGCGAAGGCGGAGTAGTCGCTCCAGAAGTCGCCGCGACGCACGCGCCAGGCCATGGCGATGACGTTGCCCAGCACGGCGCCCTCCACCAGCACCTCGCTCTGCGTGAAGCGCACGGCGCGCAGGTTGCTGTGCAGGAAGGCGAGCTCGCCCTCGTCGTAGAGCGAGGCCGCGAAGGGCAGCGTGATGCGCAGCGCCGCGGTGCGCGCCGCGTAGTCCACCGACACGATGCGGATCGCCTTCTCGCTCACGGGCGCGGGCGGCAGGGGCTGGCCGTTGCGTGTGACGAAGAACTGCACCAGCGTGCTCGCGGGGAAGGCGAGCTGGTTGGCGGCGGTGAAGGTGTTGGCGGTGACGTACAGCGCGCCCTCGCAGTCGGGCGGGAAGGCGCCGTCGAAGCGGAAGCCCACGGTGTAGTCGGAGACGACTTCGGTGCGCGTGGGGTAGAAGAGCTGCGCGTCGGGCAGGTCGAACACGACGAACACGTTGCTGTGCTGCTCCTCGTCGTTCAGCACGCGCGCGATGCGCACGTTGCTCGTGCACAGCACCGTGAACTGCTCCTTCTCCGTCGCCGTCAGCGCCACGTCCTTGCTGTCGTCGCGCGGCTCGCAGCGCAGCACCGGCTGGATCGCCTCGCAGTGGCCCGACACGTGCTCCCACGCCTCCTTCGCGTTGCAGCGCATCGTGATCGTGCCCGTGTAGTCCACGCCGCAGTTGCGCAGGAACACGTCGCCGTACTCGCCCGCCGGCAGCCCGCGCGCCTCGTCCGCCGCGCAGCGCACGCGCACGCACGTGTCCTCCAGCACCTCCCACGCGCCCGTGTTGCAGCGCTGCTTGCGCGCGCCCGTGCGGCCCTCGCCGCAGTCCAGCGTCAGCTCCGCGCCGTGCGCGTACTGCTTGTCGCCCACCGCGCAGAACACGTTCTCGCACGTGTTGTGCACGTCGTCCCACACCGCCGCGCCCTCGCGGAAGATGCAGCGCCGCGTGATGGCGCCCGCCTGGCCCGCGGGGCACGCGCGCGTCACGTTGCCGTTGATGGGCGTCACGGGGAAGTCCTCCTCCGCGGGGCAGCGCATCGGCGTGCACGTGGACACGCCCTTCTCCCACAGGCCGCTCGCGTTGCACTCACGCGTGATCTCGCCACCCGTGTAGCCCTCAGGACAGGGAAGCGTCACGCTGCTGCCCGGCTTGGTGGCGGGCCACTCGTCCACGGCGATGCACCACGGCACGCACGCCGAGGTGTCCTCCGCGTCGTCCCAGAAGCCCGACGGCAGGCAGTGGCGGTACTTCACGCCCTCGAAGCCCGCGCCGCAGGGCGCCTCCGCCGTGGCGTTGTGCGCCGTCTGCGCGTACTCCTCCGTCTCCACGCAGCTGCAGCCGTCGTCGCTCAGCTCGCGCCAGCCGCCCAGCTCGCACTGCGCCGTCGTGGAGCCCACGCCGCACTGGTGCGTCGCCTGCGCGTTCACCGCCGTGCGCGGGTACACGCCGTTGGCGCTGCACGCGCACGTGCTGCTGAAGGTGGAGCCCCACTGGCCGTTGGCGCCGCAGCGCTTGCGGTAGGAGCCCTCCTCGCAGAAGTACTCGCCGTCCTCGCCGGGGTGCACCGCGCCCCAGCCGTCCTCCTCGCACCAGCACTGCGAGCTGTCCGTGCGGCCCCACTCCGCGTCATCGCCGCACCGCATGCGCAGCTCGCCCTTCAGGCACGCCATCGTCGCCACCGCGCCGTGCGCCGTCGTCGGCATCTCGATGCCCGTCACGGGGTCGTGCAGCGCCGCGCAGCCGCACGTGTCCTCCACGTCCTCCCACTGGCCGCTGCGGTCGCACAGTTTCGTCACGGCGCCCGCCGAACAGTTCTTGCTGGCCACGGTGTTGGCCGCCGTGCGCGGCAGCAGCGCCGTGCTGCGGCAGAAGCAGTCCTTGTAGTCCACCGCCTCCCACAGGCCGTAGCGGCACTCGCGCACCTTCTGGCCCTCGCCGCAGGGCACCGACGACCACGTGGAGTACACCGCCTCGTCGATGAACTCGCCGCTCTTGAACCCGTCGTCGTCCGCGCAGCCGCACGCCGACCAGTCCGCCACGCCCCACACGCCCGCCGTGCACTTGCGCGTCACCACCGCGCCGTTCCCGCACACGTGCGTCGCCACGCCGCCGTGCGGCGTGATCTCAAACGGGCCCTCCGCGGGGCAGCTGCGGTCCAGGCACGAGCCCGTCGCCGCCTCCCACTCGCCCGTCATGCCGCACACGCGCTTGATCACGCTGCCCGACTCGCACGTCTGCGTGTACTCGCCCGGCGCCGACGCCGGCCACTCGCCGTCCTCCGGACACTGGCAGGGCGACTCCGCCTCGTCCCACACACCGTAGCGCCCGCAGTGACGCGTCGCCGCACCGGAGCCGTTGACGCAGGACAGCGAGGCCGTGGCGTCACGATCGGTCTGCTGCCAGAGTCCGTCCTCGGGACACTTGCAGTTGTTGCGCCACGTGTCCATGTAGTAGTGGCCCGTCTCGTCGCAGAAGATGCTCATCTCGCCCGCGCCGCACTGCGCGTAGCCCGTCTCGCCCGCCGTCACGATCTTGAACTCCTTCAGGCCCTCCGCGTCGCTCGAGCAGCCGCAGTAGGAGTCCGTGATGTCGTACCACACGTTGTTGCCGCGGCACTGCTTCAGCACGAAGCCGATCATGCACGGGTAGTTCAGGTAGTCGCCCACCGCCACCACCTCGCCGTCGCGTGCGCAGTCGCAGTCCTTGTACTCCACGCGCGTCACGCCCAGTTCGCACGTCGCCGTCATCGTGCCGCCCGCCGCACATGCGCGCACCTCCGACTCGCCGTGGCGCATCGCCGGCCACTCGCCCGTCGCCAGACAGCCGCACTCGTCGTAGCGCGTCTCGATCTCGCCCGTCTCGGGGTTGCAGTAGCCCTTGTAGCACTGCGGCAGCAGCGCCTCCGTCGTCTCGCCGAAGGGCGTGCGCGGGAACACCTCCGTCGCGGGGCAGTAGCACGGGTTGCTCACCTGCGTCCACTCGCCGTTCAGCGTGCAGAACGCCGTCTTGCGGTGCGGCCCGCACTGCTCCTCCACCGCCGTGCCCGCCGGCGTCTCAGGGAAGCCCTCGATCGCGGGGCACGCGCACGAGCGGTCGCGCACCTCCGTGTTGCCCGTCGCGTCGCAGTGCACGCTGTAGCCGCCCACGGGGCACTGCTGCTCGAAGGACTCGTTCACCTCCAGCAGCTCCGTCACCTGCGGAATGCCGTCGCACTTGCACTCCGAGTAGTCCACGCTGCCCCAGAAGCCCGACTCCGCGCACGACCGCGTCTCCTTGCCCGCCTCCGCGCAGTCGTGCTTCGCCGCCTCCGTCGCGTGCGTCTCGGGGAACCCGTCCTTCGCCGCGCAGAAGCACGCCGCGTCGTCCACGCTCTCGAAGTGGCCCCGCTCGCCGCAGCGCGCCGTGCGGCTGCCCACCTCGCACGCCAGCTCCGTCGTCTCGAACAGCGGCGTGGGCGCCACCGACGCCTCCAGCACGCTGCACTGGCACTCGTGGTCGTCCACCGCCTCCCAGCGCGCCGTGAACTTGCCGCACTTGCGCGTGCGCTTGCTGATGTCGCACTGGATCTCGCTGTCCGTGTCCACCGCCGCGCTCGCGAACACGCCGTCGCTCGCGCACTTGCACTCGCCCACCACGCGCCACGAGCCCAGGTCCCACTCGCCGTAGAAGTCGCCGTTCGCGTCCACCTTGCGCAGGCAGTCCATCACGATCTTGCCGCCGCCCTCCTCGCACGTCACCGCGCCCTCCGTGCCCGACAGCGTCACCGGGAAGCGCCCGTACGCGGGGCAGGACCCGTAGCACAGCGTCGCGTCCACCGGCTCCCACACGCCCGCGGGCGAGCACTCGCGCGTCTGCGCCTTCTCCGCGTTGTCGGGGCACGGCAGGAACGCCGTCGTGCCGGCGGGCGTGTTCTCCCAGCCCTGGTCCGCCGCGCACTGGCACTCGTAGTCCGCGATCACGCTGTCCCACACGCCGTAGGGCACGCACAGGCGCGCCTTCGAGCCGATCTCGCAGTGCACCACCGACGCGCTCAGCGTCGGCACACCCTCCCAGGTGAGGCCGTCTTCCGTCACCGTGTTGCAGCTGCAGTGCTGGAAGTCCTCGTCGCGCCAGAAGCCGTCATACCCGCACCGACGCACCACCACGCTGCTCTCCTCCGGATGGTCGCCGCAGGGACGCTCCTGCGTCGTGTTGTGCGGCGTGCTGTCCCAGATGCCCTCCGCCGCGCAGCCGCAGGCGTGGTTCTCGGGCTGCTGCCACCATCCCCACTCGTCGCACACGCGGCTCATCGAGCCCTCCATGCACGCGTGCGCCACCGTCTCGTTGCGGTTGCCCGCCGCCCACTGGATCTCGTTCTCCAGCACCGACGGGCACTTGCAGTTCTGGTCCTTCACCTCCTGCCACGCGCCGTAGCTACACTTGCGCGTCAGCTGACCGCCGTTCTGGCACCGCTTCGTCTTCACCTCGCCGTCCACCGCCGCCTCCCACGCGCCGTCCGCCTGGCAGTCCTTCGCCGGCACCGGGTCCCACTCGCCGCGCCAGCCGCAGTAGCGTCGCCCCGCGGGGCCGTCCACGTATCCGCCGTAGGGCGTCTGCGGGTAGGTCACGTTGTGCAGCGTTTCCTCCGCGCAGAAGCACGGGTCGCGACGCGTCGTGAACACCGCGCGGTAGTCCACGTCCTTCGCACAGTAGTACGCGTGGTAGCCCACCGCGCAGCTCAGGCGCGACTCCGTGCCCACGCCCGCCTCCGCCCACGGCGCCTCGCGACACGTGTCGTAGGTCGTGCCGAACACGCGGTTGCTGATCAGCGCCGACGCGAAGGCGTCCGTCGTGGAGGTCGCGAACACGTAGAACTGGTACTTGGTGAAGGGCTTCAGCCCCGGCACCGTCAGCTCCTGCTCCGCCACACCGCGCTCGCCCGTGAAGGTCTTCTTCGCGAAGCGCGCGATGTCCTTCAGCTTCAGCGCCAGGTTGTCCGAGTAGTACACCGTCACGCGCGGCGCGCGCGCCTCGCTCCACACGTACGAGTCGCGCAGCGTGATGGAGAAGGAGTCGGAGGTCACGAAGGCCGCGCGGTGGTCGCAGCTGCGCATCGTGAAGTCGAAGGCGTAGTGCCCGCCCTGCTCCAGGCCCGTCAGCGCCGGAATGCTCACGAACGAGTAGTCCGAGTGCGCGTAGATGTGCGCCGTGTACACCGACGGGTCCAGCTCGAACGCCAGCACGAACTGCTTGTTGCCGTCCGCCGTCTTCGTGCACTTGCCACGCACCATAATGTCCTCCCTCGAGATCGCCTCGCCGCGCGCCGCCGGCAGCACGCACACCTCCACGTCCGCGTGGCCCGCCGTCGGAGAGATGTAGAACTCCACCTTCTTGTACGCGGACTGCTTGCACTCATGCACGTAGTTGACTACCCGTCATCGCCCCACACCGCTCCTCACAGCAGTTGCCGTAGTCCGCCTCGTCCCATTTACCGAAGTTGCACAGGCGCTCCGCCTCTCCCAGCGTGCACTTCTTTGTGCCGTACTCTTCCGTGCCCGTCATCGGGAATCCGTCGTTGCGCTTGCAGCCTACCTCTCAGAGCCTCCGCCACGCGTCCTACGGCAATCGCGGTCCACAATGTCGTTCACGTCCCAGGTACCGGTCATGTTACACGTCACGTCCAGGAAACCACGGTCGCACGCGTGCACGATGGTCTCGCCACGCTTGGCGTTCTGCATAACGGGCACCAGCTCGCTGGGAGTACACACTAGGAATTGACTGCAAATCGAAGAGGCGCCTACTACACTCGTGGTCGTGGATGCGACCCCACTCCATGTCGCCCATACACATTCTGGACATGTATCCACTGTCGCACTCTACAGAGGCTTCCTGATAGACAGGCGTTTGCGGCCAGAACCCGTCTGAGCTGCAATACTTGCCATCGGAGAAAACGACTGCCAACAATGTCTACCGAGTTATTATTTCTGCCACAGCGCCTACAAGTCCAACTATAAGTCTAGAGTTCATTTGGTCAACAATCGCCAAAGCTATAGAAGCTATTCTGAAACCATGTGCTTTTCCCAGCCAGAAACCGGGGCTATTTTGACGAACTCTTCGCTCCTCAATACCGATCTCTCATTTTGTGCTGCTATTCGTTTTGTCATCACGGATGGAGTGGGTCTTAGAATGGTTAGCTGGTTCGTGCTGTATTTCACTTCATGTCCCTGTTACTGGGGCAGCATCAAGAGAATAGGGAGTAGAACACGGTTACCACACCCATTTCGATTTCTTCCTTGTTTCGCAGTCATCCAAAATCGAGACTTCTTTTGTCAACCCGCTTTGCGCCTAACAATCTGCTATCTGCCATGACGGGTGGGCTGTACATATGATATAATTGACTTCGTAGACTACGCCGAAGAGCAGAGTATGGAAATAGAGGCCATGCAAGCCGTCTTTATGGACGACTTTGAGTGTACTGTGTATTTGTGTGTATCTCATGGCTAGTGATCTCCAGTGACCCGGGCACATACAAAATCAAGATCGTTCCCGTTCTTGGAGGTGAGAATTATGGTAGTTGCTGTTCCGCATATTTTGATGGCGTAGTCGGTGTTAGCATGGTTGTGAAATACACGCCCAAGTATCCCGATGAGATTCCAAACATTTGTTTTGTTGATGCCATCAACATCTCCGATGACGATATTATCAATCTGACACAGATGATCTATGTAAGCAGTGCATTCTCTCGGTAAGAAGTAGGATAAAATCCCTGAGTTTTTGGGCATGGCTATGGTTTACAACATCACGGAGGTCGTCAAGGATTGGCTGCTGGACAGAAACGTCCCCAAGCAGGAGGTTTGCGATTTTGGGAGAGGATTACCTGTAGGAGGGTTCTATGTACGACGAGATGATTCGGAGACAGCAAAAGGCAAAGGAGCTTGCAGACGCTGAGGCCGAGAAGGTGGTGGCTGATGTGTCCAATCATGAATAGGAGGCTGCCGCGATCGCCGAGAAGAACACGATCGAGCATCCGAAGAACTGGGGTTGGTTTCTCTCCTGTTTTTGAGGAGTAGGCACTCCAGTGACCCCGGAATCGTTCGCTGCTTGGAAGGCCAAGTTCGAATCGGAGATGGAGAAGAAGGAGGTGAAGACCGTCGAGAAGCTGACTGGAAAGGAATTGTTCGAGAAGAACGGAAAGACGATTCTGGAGAACGAAGATGAGAGTTGGAGTGGAATGGAAATGTGATGGATAGTTCTTGATAAAGCTGATCATGAAACGGGAGAGGATGGTTGCTCTAAACATGGAGGGTGAAGCGTAGATGATCATGTTCTGGTGAAGGAAGAGGAGGGAATTGCGGAAGAGGAGGAAGAGGAGGAACCGACTGCCGAATAACTGGGTGCATGTTTGTTAACAAACAGGGAAATGGGGTTGCATCCGAAGAGCATTCATCGCATCCAGGAAGCTCACACGGTTGTTGGACCTGCACTGTTTTGCCAACTCCTAGGAATCACCGATAATGCAATGGCCTGCTTTGCATAGCGAATCCACACAATCCGGTCGATTCCAGACTTCATCGCCGGAACTCTCCAGAATCTGACGCACAATGTCCTGCATGTTCTCGTTTCCCAGCGTGGCCGCCTGGAAGAGCTGCATCGCCCGCTCTCCCTGCGGCTGGAGAAAAGGATGCTGCAGCAGGCCTCCTGCACCACCGATGGAGGGTCGTTTGGAGGGATTGCGCTGGAGGCACGATTTCATTACATCCATCAGCCACGGGTTGCTATTCCTTAGAATGAGCTGCGAGACGCACTCCAATTTCGGAAAGTCAATCGGATAGGCTTCGTTGGTAATTGCCTCCAATTTCTTCGTGATGGGAAGATGTTGGAACGGAGACTTGCCGTACACCATCTGATACAAAATGCAGCCCAACGACCACACATCGCACGAACTCCGGATCTAATCATCAGAAATGACTGGATTGGATCACTCGAATGCCCTTTCCTCCCTTTCCATCTCCCACATCCTTCAGGGCTTCCGGAGAAATGTAGTTCAGCGTTCCCACTTGCGAATCGCGTAACACGCTCGTCGCATCCGTGGGGACGCTGCGCGCGATGCCAAAGTCAATGAGCTTCAGTGACCCCTTAACGAACAGGAAATTCGCAGGCTTTAAGTCGCTGTGAATGATCTTCGCCTGATGAATCGTGTTCACGGAGTGCAGCATCTGCTCCCACAGCAATCGGATGAGATTCATATTGACTGCTTTATTCTTGTTCTGGTTCTCCAGAAAGGAGCGCAAATCGGTTTCTCCGTACTCCATAAGCTATGTCTTATCCACACCTCCTGCATGCACTATATTCAGTAGTTTATCTTGTGTGTTGATTTCATAATCGACGAGGACAATGATTCCCGGTTTTCCCTGGAGATGTCTCAATAGCTTCACTTCGTTTATATAATCCTGTAGCTGACTTCGAGAGATACCTTTCAGGTTGACTCGTTTCAGCGCAAGCACGTCGTTCTTTTCATTTAGCACCTTAAACACCTCACAGCTTCCTCCCTTCCCCACTCGATTCAGGATGATGTACGGCTTTTCATTAATCTATCCCTTACCGCCCCCTCCAAGCACGCACATGGACCGTCTCAAAGCTCCTGCGGTTCTCACCATCTGATGGGGCCACGACAGTAGGTGCGATACTGGAATTCTTGCTTCCAGAATCCTCCTTTCGGATGCTGTTTCGAGAACCTTCATATTACACCACACATAATCAGCGTACTCATGAATTGAAGTGAATTTGGAAGGAAACTACCCCGATCCTCTTCATGGTGAACCGAATCGGGAGACAGGCGCTTCCGAGAAAACCGCACTGAAGAGATGTCTTTTTTCTCTGTTCGTGATGGATCGGAGCTGCTGTAGGGACCCGGAGTCATCGTTCGCCTTCCCTCCTCCAGAGGTCTCTGGGAAACTCCTCGTCCCATGTCCGCTTCCGTCTTTATAATCCGTTTTGGTAGTTCTAAGCTTGACTCGCCGCATCCATTGCAATACGCAAACTAGACCGCACGGACAAGCGGCTGGGAGTAGATGGAGGCCGATATGAGTCCGCGCCATCCATGATGCAAACTGCGAACAAACAGAAAGAGTAAATGAACAATCAAACACTAGTGAATGGCCTTCATGATACGATTGTAGTGGTCCACATCCTCCGCCTTGGCCACGAGTCCCTGCAGATCCTTCTGTAATGAAGTCGCCTTCTGAAGTCTCATCTGAATCGTTTCCAGCGCGTCAATGTATTCCTCCATGCGCTCATCACCAGAACTCCGTTCTGTTTGTCTTATATCCTGCTGCTTTGCCTCGATTTCATCACACACACGCATCGATGATTCCTTCGTCTTCATCGCCTGTTCCAGCTCGGCCTCCGCCTCCTTAATCTCCTCACCAATTCTATCCATCACATCAAACACACTTCACTCACCTCTCTTCCTGATAAGGAGCCGATTTCATTTGCTGCACCAATCTCTATCAATGAAACGCCCGCACCACTTCCACCTCCATGAGACCGACCATCCTCTTCTCCAGTCTGTCCTGCCTCTTCCGCGTCTCTTCCATTCTACACCTCATCACACACCACCTCACGCACTCCTTCTCCAACTCCTCGTTCTTCACGCGCACCGACTCCGCCTGGTTCTCCAGGTGCTTCGCTCTGGACACCGCCTTCTCCACGCCCTTCTCCACCTGCTTGGAGCAGTCCGCGATGCCCACCTGCACCTTCACCATCGACTCGATCCGCGGCAGCTACCCTCACACCCACTCGCCACTGTTACCTGATACTGCTTCAGCGCCTCGCACACCACACTCTCGTCCACCGCCACGTCGTCGAACTGCGTCTGGTTCAGCTGATCGATGATCGCCTTGAACACGTTCACCGACCGCAGTCGGTTCATCTCCTCCACCAGACCCACCAGCTCCTGCTACGCCTCACTTCCCGCCAACACCCCTACGGAATAGGAGGGGGAGTCCTTCGGCTCATCGTGCTGGGGAGGAAGAATGGGATGAAGCGAGAACGGCGCGGACAGGAGGAATGAGGCGGAGGCTTCCTTGACCAGCAGGCTGTGGCCCTGGAACGCGTTGTCCACCACCTAGCATTAATCGCCCCGATTTCTGGAGTACGTCGAAACCGTCGATGGGGTTGTTGCTCTCGCAGACCACCGTGAGACGCGGCGCTTCGACCTGTCTCGTGGAAAGCACCTCCGGGAGAGAGGCGAAGTGGCAGTGAATGCTGCGTGTGATGATGAGGGAACAAACACACAATTGGCGGCCGGAGCGGAGGAGGAAGGAGAAGGGGCAGCGGTCGCGCAGCACCTGACTGAAGGGGAAGCGGTCCAGCGACACGACGGCAATAGGCACGAGCGACTACGGGTAACGGCGCGCGGTGAAGACGACGGAGACGGCGACGGGCTCGGCCAGGTCGCGGAGGAACAGCTCGCAGCGGGTGCTGTCGACGAAGCGGAGGAGGCAGACGACCGTGGCTTTGACGGGCTGGCTACGCGTGAGGCGAGCGGCGCACGGCGACGAGAACATCTCGCAGGCGGTGAGCGACTGCTTGTCTGAAGGCTCGTACACCACGCGCAGCGGGATCGTCTCCGCCTGCTGCACGTCGCCGTCATACACCAGCCGCGTCTGCTCCGGCTGGCTGAGCTGGCTGCCCTCGACCACTGACCAGCGCTTCAGCCAGTCGTGCAGTGTGGGGTCACTCTCGCTCCAGGCGGTGCGGAAGCATGGGACGGGCAGGGAGTCGTTGGGGAGGGGGAGGGGGCAGGCGAGGGCGATGTGGCCGGTGGAGTAGGAGATGGTGAGGGAGAAGGCGTCGCTGCCCACGTCGGAGCCGATGGCGAAGGAAATGGGAGTCGTGACAAAATCGTCGAGTTTGACAGAGAATGAGTATAGCGGAGTTTGCTGGAGGCATGGATTGTAGACGGAGAGCGTGCTGTCGGAGAAGAGAGCCAGGAACACGCTGGGAACACGGGGATGCCACTTCACCATCAGCACCTCGGCGTCAATGTTGTGGAAACCCATTTCTCTACGCATGACCGAGCAGAATAATAGTTCACTCCACCTTCAGCTGTCCATTTCCAAAGACATAGGGAGCACCGTAGAGTTTGGGAGGGAGGCTCGCATACTGAATGCAGTGGTCCCCGATGAACAGAAGAGACTCCGATTTGGGGTCGCTAATCACTTGATTGCAGCCCACTACCGGACGGTCCAGTTCCACGTCCTGCATGCGCATCTCCGATTCCTGCAAGAAGTAGTAGGTGAGCGTAGTCGGAGAAGTCAGTGAAAAGCAGTTCTCTTTGCCCAATACAGCCAGTTTGTTCTGTTTCATCGTCTCTTCACGATCCCTCAATTACTCGTGATAACGAAAGAAGAATGGGTGGATTCCCGAAATGAAAGCGTGGGTCGTTCCCTGTCTCATGGGTCCTTCTGGGAAAAGCAACACAGGTCCGAAGTAGTATAGTGGTTAAGTATTTCCGCCTGTCACGCGGACGACCGGAGTTCGATTCCCCGCTTCGGAGGTTTCTTTTTCTCTCCCCTCATCCTCCCTTTTCCTTTTTCCTTTCATTTCGGGTTAAGGAGGTGTCGTCAATCACGAATAACGGGAAAGAAGGACGTGGAGAGGGAATGGCAAACGAGAGAGGAACAAACAGGCAAAATGGAACCCTAAACTACTTCCCCTTCTTGGCATTCTCACCCTTCTTTGGAGGACCCTTTCCCTGGAATCGCTTTCTGCGAGCCTTCTTCTCCCAGTAATCGTCGGCGTCCGTTTTATAGTTCGCAGCCACCTGTCCCTTGACCATACGTCGGGTCTTCGCGTGTCTGTAGTAGAACAGCTCCTCCTCATCGACCATAAGACCGGCCTGCTTCTTGGCAAACGGCTCGGCAACCATCTCGGAATAACGCATCCACTGATAGGGGGTGTAGCCGTTCAAGATCAGGTCATCCGTGGGGAACGACAGCGGCGCCCTGAGAATCTCCTGGATGGACCGTGGGTTGGCCAATCCGATCTGATTCGCGATCGGTTTCTTGTTGTATGCCTTCAAGCCCGTCCTAACCAGCGAATCGGCCGGGAGATTGCCGAAGAGGACCCGGCTGATCTCTTTCAACTGCTTGGGGACGATAACCTTCTGCATTTGTGGAGTTAGCAGGGAATGACCGTGGACTCGAATATGGGGGATGCCGCATCCTCATCAATTCTGCATTCCAATTGTGCATTCGATCATTTCAAGCAGCAGAAGGACTACAGTGAACAAAACAGGCAGGGTCATGAGAATCCACTATCTTTCCCCTATCTTTTTCCATTGGGTACTACTCTCCATTAGAAACACATCGGGCTTGTGATAGTCCACATTCTGATCGTTTTAAATCGGGCCGAAATACCCTCCATTTTCGGAGTTCCAGTTCCAGTTTTGATCTGGTAGGAACGTTAACTTCAGCGGCTCATTTTGATCAGTTCTCTTCATTTGTGGCATGAGTGAGATCGTTCTTTCTTGTGGAAGTAAGACTGAACAAATTCCGGTTATGCCCACCGACTCAGAAGTGAGTTTCCGCGAGAAACTGTGCAACGCCTTTGGCATTAGCGCGAATACCGAAATTACCGGAATTAAGAATACCAGAACCGGCCGGATTTACTCCGTTGAGGAGATCGCCCACAATCCCCGACTTCTGGCCGATGCCTCCGGGACTGTTATTATTGGATGTACCGGACTGTTCTCTGGGATTATTTCTAGTGTTGTCTCCCACATCGCAGAGAGCCCGCGCTTCCGCTGTCGTACCGGTCAGTCCGTTTGTCTCACGTCTAGGAAACCTTGTTCAAATATATTTTCAATGAATGCAGCCACAATGGAGTGTTCCGTTTTCGAGACTACTTCGTTTTGCGTGTTTTATACTCTCGCAAATCGTCGTCTCTGACGTCTGCTATCAACATGCTGCTGGACAAGGATTTCGATGGGCTGGTTACGCATTTGCACACCCTCGTGTCCCAGGTGAAGGACTCCATCGCGATCAAAATGGGAGTGCTGCGGCTGATCGCCATCAACATGCAACTCAACGGAGAGATCTCCCACGAGCATGTCGCCATTCTCTTGGGGCTCATCGAAAAGGAGGACGGTCTTATCTGCACCGCCTACGCAGACTTTGATGTGGGGCCTAGTGATTACCATAATGCGTAGACAACGGACAATCTCGCCGAGCTGAAGAAGGCGCTACTTCGCATCCTTCTTCTGTCCGTGCGCCCCGACTGCATCAGCGCGGAGGAGCGTCTGTCCGCCAAGGAGCAAGAATCCAAGAATCGCGGATCGTGGCGGCTGATTCCCTCTCTGGACATCACGGCGGTGCTGGAGGAGCTGAACCGCGGCCAGCTGTACATCTACACCCTCTTCGAGTTGGGCATCATCTCGGAGACGGACACGACGACCCTCCTCCAAATCATCCAGGAGGACCCCAAGGTCCTGCACCTGTTCGTGAGCTACGCCTCCGCCTCGAACATCCGCATCACGGACGCGGAGCTGTACCACGAGTTCATCCGGCAGCACCCGTGCTCGTCGGTCCGCCCCCACTCGCTCTACTCCGAGAACTACCCCGTGCAGGCCATCACGGGCGTGCTGCTGGAGCTGGAGAAGAAGGCGATGCTGACGCGCGTGGAGTACGCGATGCTCTACCGGCGCTGCGCGAGTCACTCGGTGGTGCTGGAACACTGCTACTCGATCTTCAGCAAGGAGAAGGACGAGGCGGCGTTCGTGCGGAGCGTGCGCGTGGCGATCGAGCTGTACGACCTGCTGAAAGGCCGCAGCCAGCCGATGAAGGCGGACCACGCGCGCATCATGCAGTATATCATCGACCACCGGCTGCTGAGCGAGGAGGAGGTGGAGTGGATGCTGCGCGAGTACTCGGAGGGCAACGAGGTGCTGCTGAACAGTCTGGACGTGTGCAGCGAGACGCAGGATGTGGAGGGGCTTGTCGTGCTCCTGCACAACGTGATGGGCATGCTGATCTCCTACCAGCTCAACGCGGAGGTGCAGGAGTACCTCGGCGTACTGGTCCGCGAGATGCTCGCCAGCGGCGTGGTGACGCAGGCGCAGGCGGAGCGGCTGCTGGGGCTGCTGCAGGAGCCGGACGAGTGCATGCGCGGGCTGTACGAGGAGTACCGCCACTCGGGCGATTTCGAGGGCCTGGTGAACGCGCTTGTGGTGATGGGCGAGGCTGTGGCGGAGGAGGGCGAGGCGGTGACGGAGGCGGAGCCGGAGATGAAGCTGCCGGACAAGGAGGAGGTGGTGGAGGTGATCGAGGCGATGCGCGGCGAGCTGTGCGACGAGGCGGTGGAACGCCTGCTGGCGCTGCTGGGCGGCGGAGATGTGAGGATTGTGGTGGAGGTGAGAGTGGCGAGGGCGTGTAAGGCGTAGGTGGCCAAGTTCATACAGAATCATGATAAGAACTCGCTCCTGCAGACACTGAAGCAGATGGCGAAGTAGTGAATTCTCGCCAATTGGCAGAATTACAATGCATTCCTGTACGATAAACAAACACACGATTGTCGGTATTTCTTCAACACACTCTTCATGTCACTCGGCACGATGCTTCTCCTCTCCTCCTTCACCTCCACCTTCATCCGCGACACGTGACTCCCGTAGTTCGCCTCCTTCAGGCGAGGGAAGCACTCCAAGTCGCGCACCAGCTCCTCCTCAAACCACCTACTCCTCACCCCTCCTCCTCACTCCTACTGCTCCGGCACGCCCTCGCCCGTCGGCATGGGCACCTCCACTCTCTGCAGCGGCCAGTGCGAGGGCAGTAGCTGGTCGAAGATGTACTCCTCCGCGTACTCCTTCATCCCCCTCACCACCGCAATGCAGTCGTTGAACAGGTTGAGCTCGTAGTTGTCCTCGTACTCGAACGCGTCTTCGATCAAGTGGCGGAACAGCTGCGTCTTCGCGATGCGCTTCACGAACGGCCTGTCCTCCTCCTCCACCTCGCGCAGAAACGCCTTCTTGTCTAAAATCTCCTCCATCGTCGCGCCCTCCTTCGCATCGCTGTCTATCCATCACTCCCCAAACAGGCCCGATTACGGAAATGACGCTTGTACTGCCCGATCAGGCTGCACAGTTCCAGCATGAACTGAATCCGAACCGACTCCACAAAATCGGCCGATTTCAGCTCCAGCTCTTCGGGACTCGCCTGCTTCTTGTGACCCTCCGTTGGTGTTGCGGAGACTGTGGGCGTTACACCGGGCGTTACACCGGGCGTTACAGCAGGCGTGAGACAACGGTAGTATCGATGAAGACTGCCCTGCTCATCGGAGGGTGACACAATCGCCGGGCTCACAAGAGGGTCGGTGTCAGGGAAGGTGAGGGACAGGGAGTGACCCTCCGTTGAGGCGATGCGAGAGACCGTTTCGTCGCCCGCGCCGTCGGAGGCTTGTTGCACACTCTCCGAACGCGTCTGCGCCACGGCGAGCTCGTGCGAGCGTGTGCGGAGATGGAGGGAGGGCGTTACAACGGGGATGTGGCAGGGAACCGCGGGGACGGTGCCGATCTGGCAGCGAAGGACGAGCGGCCGCGTGGCCTGCTCAATCAGCGTCTTCACCTCGGGGTACTTCTTGCCCACCACGCTCACGCCATTCACCGCCACCACACAGGGTTCTCGCTTGAACAGCGCCACGCGGCGCGCCGGGCCCGCGTCCGCCGCGTCGTCGTCGGGGCTGCGCGAGAGGATCACGCAGTCCACCTTGGGGTCGCCTTCGCGCAGCACGGCGCGCTTGGAGTTGAGAGAGAGGCCGAGGCGCCCGGGTCCGAAGGTGATCTCGAAGAGAAGGAAGGTGGAGTGGGCGACGATGGGGCTGTCGCAGTACAGGATGCGCGCTTAGGGTTAGGGGAGGTTGGCGGGAACACTTGGCGGGGGCGGGAGATGGCGCTGCACGCGCTTCTCGAAGCGGCGCACGAAGCGCGGATTGAAGAAGTGAAGATCGAGGGACTCTGGAATCACCAGTTTGTCGTAGTCCAACTGGACGATCAGAACTCCCTCCAAGCTGGACTGGCACTCGTCACGGCGGAATTGCTTGGCGGTGACTCCGAAGATGTAGGGGAATTCTGCCTGTGGGTGAGTGCACTCCAGAAATCGAACCGAAATGGTCTCAGTGACGGAAAGAGGAAGAATGGGAACGAAGGGGTGGAACCAGCGGAAGGGGTAGAGAAGAGAGAGGATAGCTTCAGCGCAGAGCGTGAGGGAGTCGGCCTGCTCCGACACGAGGAGAATGCGATGCTCCTGCAATGCGGCGGCGACCACCTTTGCGATGTTCCTCGGAGAGAGGGAAGTAAAGAGACAGTCGAAACAGAGCCTGTCCACGTAGGGGAGACAGTAGGAGGGCGGAATGCGCAATGTGAGAACCTTCTGGAAGATGGGGATCTAGTGTTGAGGCAAATCAATGGAGGGACGGAGAGACACAGGTTGTGCTCGAGAGAGGGACAGAAGTCGACAAAATGGCTGATGTGTCTTTCCACTAGGAGTGAGGAGAGCGCAAAGGCAGCACGAGGCAGGTTGGGAACGAGGTCGTCCGATATAATATCACAAATCGAGCCTACGGTGAAGAGGAGGCGAAAGGATCACCCTTTCTCAGGAGCGCTTCAAATGAATCCACCCTCGGAATGGCGGAGGTTTCGTCTGCAAACGAGTCTTCCGCGTCGACAATGGAGTTGCGATACACTTCGCGGAGAAACACATTGAAGGCCGAAAACACGGGCTGGTGCGACAACACGCAAATGGCTCTCGGCACATACAGGTTGCGGCCCTTTTCGTCCAAACGGTATTCGCCGTCGATTTCTGTGTTCTTACAGAGCCCCTTCGCTCCCACTCAGCTTTTCGTAGTAAAACAACGACGTACCGTAACTACGCGAGCCATCGCTAGAGCTGAGCGAAGGAACACTTCCGTACTCGAGTGTGAAACAGAACGTGAAGAAATAGGGACGGCGCTTCTCCTTTTTAAGGTACCGGATTTTCGCGGATCCCGGAATGCAGCACTACGTGTCACGAGTCACGAGAAGCATCCACGTATTGCGAATTCTCGGGAAATCTATGCTTCTTGTGGTCCGCCGTCGGGTATCGATCCACAATCACAACAGGAGGATTCGATAGACCGATGTTCTCTTCTAATCGTGATGCGGAGCAATCTTTCACGACCCGTCGGCGGAACTGTCACTGACATGAAGTAATCAGCTAGAATTGGCATCTTTGGATCAGAATGAGTGCACAAGAAAGAGGGCGTTTCACCGCTGACTATTGTGTTTGGGCGATTTCCCTGGATTTTGTGAGAAAAAACGCTGGTTTGACATGTCTCTCCAGTGAAACCACTTGGCTCCCTTTTTGGGCGCAATCCGGTCGATCAGGCATTCTCAGTTTTTCCCACTACAGTGACCATTCTATCCACAGTACGGGAAGGATACATATGCAAAAATGGTTAGGGATACTATTCATGAAGAAGGAGTTTCATCGCACTGGCTCTTCTTTCATGTTTTCTTTGAAATGAGTAAGCCCGCATTCCAGCCTCTGTCGAATCTCGGAGGATCCAACTTCTGTTTCATAAACAGTATCATCCAGGTAGGCGTAGTGGATCTGCAGAGTTATCCGTAGAACCTCTGGAACATCAAACCGTTCAGAGATACTCTGCTCAGCGCTTGTATCCCGCACAACAGCAGTCCGTTCTTTTGGCACTCCTGAATTCTAGTCAATGGCCAGGGAAAATGCACTTGCATTTACTGCGCGCTGAGAGTGGGGTTTGCATGCACCCGTAATTTATAGGATTTCCTTATCCTCTACGACAAACAGACATCTCTCGTTACACTGAGTGCCGGCGACCTCCGTTCTTCCCTCGCGGCTTACTACAACAAGAGGGGCAACGATATGGAGGATTCTTACGAGGTTTTCGTTGTGGTTTGCTGGAGGCTTCATGTGTAGCAGGACATGCTCGAATACATCCACTCCTTGAGTGGCTTCTGCACCAGTGACATGACGAGCAACGAGAAGGCTCACTGCATCAGTCACAACGTATCTCTCCTTCTCTCGCATCACCGCTAGTTCTTCGGCTTCAGTCTGCGCGAGAAGAGCATCTGCAGCTACTGCGGCGAGGAGCAGGGTCCGATCGACACCCGCTACTTCTACCAAGTGACGGTGGAGCAGATTCTCTCAGGCATGGAGTACTACAAGACGATGCAGATCCCGCAGAACGACTACCTGTCCACGCTGTTGCTCTTCTCCATGAAGACGGACTACCCGCGCTGCCTGCTGTCCTCCGGCTGCCCGGGCACCTTCTGCCGGTGTGACGTGCTGTGCAGCTACCCCAACGTGTTCACGATGAGTTTCGTGTACGTCAGCGACCACATGGAGAAGGACAAGCTGCGTCCGCTGTACTATGTGGGAGCGTGGGCGGCGCGTGAGACATAGTCGCTGGTGATGCCGCTGAACGGGTCGGCGCTGACGCGCGAGACGGAGAAGAGAGACGCTGTGATGTACCACCTTTCGGGGATGATCCTGTACTACGGGAAACACTACGTGGCTATGTGCCTCTACGAGTACGAGGGCAAGTTCTACTGGATGGAGTGCAACGACACCAAGTTCCAGCACTTCACCGACAACGCCAGCATGATTGACCACTGTGTTGCCGCCGCCTACCAGCCCATCCTCCTCTTCTACGAGCGCGACGCCTTCCAGCCCGCCTCCGCCTTCCCTGCCGCCTCTGCCCTCCCCGTCCCCATCTCTGACGGCTCTGCTCCTGCTGCTGTGCCCGTTGCGCCTGCTCCTGCTGCTGTGCCCGTTGCACCTGCTCCTGCTGCTGTGCCTGCTGGTGCGCCTGCTGGTGCGCCTACCGCTGTGCCGGGCGGTCCGGAGGTCGTGGCGGTGCCTGCTGCGCAGAACGGCGTGTCGATGAACCTGTACGGCGCCGAGGTGCAGGCGGAGGTGGTGGGCGAGCCCGCCGCGCAGTTCATGGCCGCGCCCGGCAACAGCGCGTACGTGGTGCCCTCGCAGTCCTACCCGCCGCAGCCCGGTTATCCTCCCCAGCCGCAGGAGTACCCGCCCACTCCTCAGCCTGGCTATCCTCCTCGTCCGCAGGAGTACCCTCCCAAACCTCAGGAGTATCCTCCTCGTCCTGCGGAGTACCCTCCTCAGCCTAAACCGAGTTATCCGCCTCAGCCGCAGGAGTACCCGCCCAAGCCCGAGTACCCGCCTCGTCCGCAGCCGTACGAGCCCTACCCGCCCAAGCCGCAGCCGTACGAGTCGCAGCCCTCGCCTCGTCCCTACCCTCCTCAGTCCGCGCAGCCGTACGAGCCCTACCCGCCTCGTCCGCAGGAGTATCCTCCCACTCCACAGCCGAGCTACCCGCCCAAGCCGCAGGAGTACCCGCCGCGTCCTGCGGAGTACCCGCCTCAGCCTCAGCCCGGCTACCCCCCTCGTCCGCAGGAGTATCCTCCCACTCCACAGCCGAGCTACCCGCCTCAGCCCGGCTACCCGCCCAAGCCGCAGGAGTACCCTCCTCAGCCCAAACCGAGCTACCCTCCTCAGCCCAAACCGAGCTACCCTCCTCAGCCTGGTTATCCTCCCAAGCCGCAGGAGTACCCACCCACTCCACAGCCGAGCTACCCGCCTCAGCCCGGCTATCCTCCCAAGCCGCAGGAGTACCCGCCCACTCCTCAGCCTGGTTATCCTCCCAAGCCTCAGGAGTACCCGCCCACTCCTCAGCCGAGCTACCCGCCTCAGCCCGGCTATCCTTCGCGGCCGCAGGAGTATCCTCCTCAGCCTCAGCCGAGCTACCCGCCTCAGCCTCAGCCGAGCTACCCGCCTCAGCCTCAGCCGAGCTACCCGCCTCAGCCTCAGCCGAGCTACCCTCCTCGTCCTCAGGAGTACCCGCCGCGTCCTCAGTACCCTCCTCAGCCCGGCTATCCTCAACAGCCGCAACAATACCCCCCGCAGCCGGGTTATCCCCAGCAGCCGCAGCAGTATCCTCCTCAGCTGGGATATGCTCCTCAGTACCCTCCTCAGCCGGGATATGCCCCTCAGTACCCTCCTCAGCCATCTATCGGCGAGATCCCTCCTCCTACCAAGAATAGTCCCTACAGTGGACAGCAAAAGCCTTATGGATATTGATGACCTGTTTGTTTTAGTAATCGTTTCTGCGATGAAGTCGGAACGTTCCATTCCTCTGATTGGTAGCGATAACAGGTACTGGACAAGATCCTTGCCAGCAAGGCCCTTTTCCCTGAAAGATGGCTCCTTCCTGAGTCTTGCCTTTTTCTGCGTTTTCGCGATTTCTCTCTATTCGATCTGCGGAAAAGGGTGATTGGTTTTCAACCCGAGCTCATAGGAAGCATTATCGTGCTCTTCACACTCTCTTGTCTCTTCGGGGCCATATTCGACATTCGGGAGAAGAAAAAGCCGTATCTGCTTACAAGTTGGCTTAGGATAAGAGTGCTACAGTGTGTCGGGGCCTTCTACGCGATTTCCGTTCTGTTTGCATTTTATCGGTTTCGCTCCTACTATCCGTAGCTGAATCGACAGTCCGTTAGCTGTAGCTTTTGTGTTGCGAATCTGCCCTTCTACTCTTTCCTTTTTCTTCTTGTATCCTGCTGCTGTACGCTAGCACATTGGATTTAAGCAAAGATATTTGGCTCCTCTCCTATTTCCCACAGACAGTACTGCATCAAACTCTGATCGTAGCATTATTGACACGGATTAACCCTAAGACCCTGAACCGCATCCAGAATGTGCTCTATCCTCTCACGATGGCCATTCTCATCACCACAGTCCTCCTGTTATTCTACGCATCGCCATTTATTCCGTTCATCTTCCAGTTCCTTATGATCGGCTTTCTTCTCCTGTTTTCCCTCCCTTCCAAGGAGGATTCCACGCAATCGTCTCAGTTTGAAATCTGGGTCTTCTTCTTCGTCGCCACCATTCTCCCCTTCATCCTCTACTCCACGGCATCCTCCTCCGCCTTCTTCTCCTCCCCTCTCCAATTCATCATCAATTGCATCGTTCTCTTCTTCTCGCCCTCCTCCGTCTTCCTCGGACTCCTCTCCGTCCGGTTCTACCCCTGGATGAGTAGCACCCCCACCCTCCCTTCACTCTAGCTTTCTCCGTGGATCGTCTCCGCCTCCTCAAGCCTCTCTTCCTCCTCCTTCTCTGTTTCACTCTCTTCCTCCTCCAACTCATCTCCTTCCAACTCTCCTTCCTCAACCACCTCCTTCTCTTCTTCTCGTTCCTCCTCCTCCTCTTCCCCTTCTTCGCCACTTCGCTTCACTTCACCGGGTCCTCGTCCTCTTCCTCTTTCACACTCAGCACACGCACGCGCCAATTCAGTCTCGCTTCCATTCTTCTCGCTTCCATCATTCTTTGCTTCCTCTTCCACTGTTCCTTCCTTCAGACCCTTCTGATCACCGGCGCTGGCGTGTTCTTCGTGTTCTTCTTCTTCACACGGTCCTTCTTCGTTGTGTCGCATCCTTCCGTTCACTCTAGTCCTATTTCTTCTTCGCCCTCTCGCTCTTCTCCATCTCCTGCTTCTTCCATCTCTCTCTCTTCCATTCTCTTCAGTTCTCTTCTCTCTCTCTCTTCACCCTCAGTTTCTTCATCTCTCCCTCCATCTCAAAACCGCTCTTTTCCTTCTTCCTCCTCTTCTTCCTCTTCCTCCTCGTGGCTCTGGGTTCTCTTCTCAACAATCATCTCTCCTTCTTCAATCTCTGCTATTTCTCCATTCACCTCCTCCTCTGCACGCTCGAGTATCTCCTCATCAACATTCACATCAACTTCACACACTGTGCCTTTCTCTCCTTCTCCTCACACCACAGCCTCCATCGAAGTGTATTCCTTCTCTTTCATCTTCGTCACTTCTCTTCTCTCCATCATCACCACACTCAGGTCTCTCCTCCTCCTTCTCTTTACAATAGGCTCTATCACAACTCTACTCTCTCTGCCCTCACCACACACATCTCTGTCTCGCTCGCTCTCACCAAAGTCCTTCTCCTTCTCACCAACTCCATCAAGGTGGAATTCTTCTTCTTCCTTCTCTTCTTCATCTATATCACCCCCTTTTTCTGGAACATCACCACCACCTCCTTCTTCTTCTCTCTCAGCACTCTCCTCGCCATCTGCCTCTTCTCCTTCACCGATCTCGTTTCCTTCTTTGCCCAGTACACTACACTCCAATTGGCGTGCCTCTTCGCCATCCGTTTCTCTCTCCTCTTCTCTTCACTTCCAGTTGCTCCTCTTCTCTCCATTCTCCTCTTCTTCTCCTCCATCTCCTCCTTCACTTCCTTCACCTCCACCACCCTTCTCCGTCGCCTTTGCATCCTTCTTCTTCTCCTCATCCTCTTCCTCCTCTTCTTCCGTCCCGACTTCTCTCCTCTCTTCTTCCGCGACTTCTCCTTCTTCACTGCTGATTCCTTGTTCTTCTTCTTCCCTCTCTTCACACTAGCACAATCCCTCCTTTCTTCTCTCTCGCCTGTTCCATCCTTCTCATCACAGCACGCCTCCTCCACCTTCTTCAGCACGGCTCCTTCTTCTCCTTCCTCCTCCTCCTCCTCACTTCTGAAGGCATTTCCTTCTTCATCACACAGTGTTTCTTCCCGCACGTCGCCACGCTCCGAGTGGTCGTTCACTTGCTGGTTCTTGCCTTCTGTCTCCTGGTGCATCAGGTGAACGACATGCTGGGAGTGAGTCACCAGAATCGGGTTGTTGCCCACTCTGTCCCTTTTTTGTAACAGGTCGTGGAAGGATGTGAGGAATAGTGCCACAATATGGGTCTTTTTGTCGTTCATGCTCCTATTCATTTGCTACTTCACCTTCAAGAACTATCCGCAAAAGAATGGAATCAGTACTCTTATCTCGTTACCTGATAGTCGTAGATTACTTGTCCTACACCACGCAAGCGTCGATCTTCCTGATCATCGGCATGGAGTTGGTTTACTCCGTTATATACCACCTCCAATTCAGAATCATAATGGACAACACACAAACACCACAAACTCAGTCAACTTCTTCGCTGCTTGCGAATCCCTCCCTCCTGCGCGTTGCCGCCACACCCACTTCTGTCAACAATGCATTTGTCTGGCTTGCGTTTGGCACGAGTCTGGTTGGATGCATTCTCTTCCCGAGCCATCGTGACAATCTGCTCTTTCTCCCTTTACTCCTCCTGCTCATCGACGATAGAGAGGACAAGGAGAAGGAATGGATGAACTATGTAATAGGGAAGGTCAGACTGCTGATTCCATGTTTCGTGGTGGTCAGCGTTGTGCAGATGGTATTCGAATTCCTGGACATGAAGGCTCCCATCAGCAAGCCCAATTCTGATTTGTTCTACTACCTGCTGACGGATCTGAAGATCCGCAGAATTCGCGAGGTGTTGCTGTTCCTTACCGTGACTCCTTCCTACTACTCTGCGTTCTGTCTAAGTAGCGGGTTCTATTACATGAACGACACGTTTGTGGCAATCTTTGGATTGCTGTGCATTGTGGGCCTTTTCGCCGAGACGCGAATTGGGCGTTTGTATGCCGCCCTCGGACTGGTTTCTTCGGGAATCCAGTATGTGTATGTGCGGATTCAGGAGCGCGAGAGCTTAAAGTATATTTAGTGTGTTTCCTGTTGATTGCAATAAAAACTATTCAGGATCATTCTCCAATCGGCACAATCACGCCCTTGGAGTTTCGGCTGATAAAGCAGCAAAAAACGGTTTACTCATAGTGCGCATATGAATGCCGCAAGGTTTCAAAAGAGGAACATCTACGATTGAGAAACGCCCCACTCCCTAACGCAATAAAGAAACTGTGTGAACATTTGAAAGGCAGCTATCCTCAAAAGCAACAGATTGCAACAGGGGTAACTCTAGGATGAAGGGGGTGATTTGCGCCGACCACTAAAAGAGAGCGACGTTTCGGAATATGAAGTCGAAAAGCAAAATGAACCCTTTTTACAGGAAATGGACTCCAGGCGATCACAATCTAGGCGTAATCGCGGAGGAGAGGACTTGCTATGAATAGAGATGCGATGGCAAAAGGAAAAAACGTTTTCGCCGAAAGAAAGATGCTTCAATGCATTCAAGGCTGCGAATGAGTGGAATGGCAACGACAGTACTCGATATCGTAACCGAATGAACTTCATGAAAGGCATACTCTGCATACAAGAGATTGTCGAGAGACGAAGAGGCTAGGAATCAAACGCAACGGCGAGAACAACTGCTGAGCAAATAGACAGAGCAGTGAAAAAAGGAATGATGGCGAATATGAACGGTGCGAAGGGACGGGCAGTTTTCAATAGCAAACACAAAAGCGTTGCGACTACTTTTCCGCTTTGCTACAGCCCCAATGAATGAATAGGAGCCGACGATGATGGAGCACAATGTGTCGTGGTCTCTTACACAAAAACCAGAACACAATCGAAAAGAGTCATTTCCCACAGCGAAATCTTTTAGATAGGGTAGCAACGACAAGTTCATCACACCCTTGAAGGAGTTCGCGCAGTGGTCCCCAACAACAATGGTTTCTGTACGGCTTTCCAGTTTAGACAGCACTTGCGTATTATCAGGGAGGGAGTAGCAGCATGATACATAGGGCTTGTCATTAAAGAAAGATCCTCTATACAGGAGAGAGCCGTCTTCGCTGTACAGTGATCCGTAACCACACCGCATGTTGTTACATATGGTGCCTTCATATTCAACAGTGGCTGATGACACGTGATAAAAGCGTCCATACCCAACGTAAACATTCCCTATGCAGAAGCCTTCATAGCAAACATTTCCATCGGGATCAAAAAACAGGCCCCAACCATAGCGCTCTCTTTGGAAGGTTGCATCCCCTTCCCATCGCGCTTTACTGTCGTACAACGGAATGGAGAGTTGTTTCGTCGAAAGAAAACGACATCGTTTGACATAACCATGCCGGACTTCGTAATGACCGCAGATACCCTTCAGTTGGGTATTGAGAGCGATTACATCTCCGTCGACGACACCGTTCAGCCACGTTACATAATACACAAGGTGATCATTCTCCAAGTACACCCCATTTCCAGATAGTTCCATTTGGGGGTTTAGTAAGTAATAGCACTCTTTAAGTGGGAATGATATGTAGTCTCCTCTTGCGAATTGACCCGTTCTTCTCTTCTTCTCGTCCATGAAGCCTGGCCCGCCTCCCTGCCGCTTGCTCTTGCTGCTCATGGATAGAAAAAGAGGGTTCCGCCTCTTCCCAACACAGATTTGTAACAAATGCCATCTCTTACTTCCAAATACGAATCTTGCCGTCAGTGCAGCTCGTCACAATCATCTCCTCCTTCCCTTCGCCGCTGATCACCATGTCCGTGATTTCCTCCGGATGAGAGGGCTTCACCTCGTTCGTGTGCGGGATCGTCGCGAGATCCATCTTCTCCTTTCTGCACTCGAACACGTTGCCGTGGTGGTAGTACACATCTCTCATATCGCTCTGGCCCAAGTCACACACCGTGCGGCTGCGCTGGCTGGCGTCGAGGCTCCAGTAGCGCACACAGCGGTCGCCGCCCGCCGTCAGGATGTAGCCAGCCGAATCTACGAATCAGCAATGCGCCGCTCCTCCGACACTGCGGCTGCTGCTTGAGCGTGGGCGGCAGGACGAGTGCGTTGATGCGGTGCTGGCACACCTGCGTCTCCTTGCTCACCAGAGACGCACCCACGCCCTGACCCAGGCTCTATCATCATCACTGCTCACCACTGAACGTACGCTGATAGGGACGGGATTCAGCACCACCTCGTCCTGCTTGTCCGCGTCCACCGACAGTGCATACTGGCAGGAGCCGTCCATCACATTCCACAAGTGGACGCGATTGTTGCCGCTGGCGGCCCACACCACCGGCATGTCACTCAAACTACGTCTGACCGGATGCAACCACGCTCACTTCAGCTCCAACGCCATGCGGTCGACGCAGGCGGCGTCGGACTGCTGCCAGAGGTTCACCAACAGCGGGTAGCGCATGTTGTAGAGCGGGATGAAGCCGCGCGTAGTGCCGGCCACGAGCACGCTGCTGGCGCTGTCTGCGGGTGAGGGAGGAGGCCAAGGCGGACCGAAGACGAGGGAGGACACGGCGCCCAGCGAGGAGGCGAGTTGAACGGAGGCGACGGGCGCGCGCGTGCGGACGTCGAAGAGGGAGATGCGGTTGAGGGCGGAGTAGAAGAAGCAGGAGGCGAAGGGCGAGGCGGAGGCGCCGACGGCGGTGATCTGCAGTTGAGAGACGAGGAGGAAGCAACGGGCACGCGCTCGGCACGCGTGAACTCGACGGTCTGCGAGAAGGAGTCCGCGGACTTGGCTCTGTGCGTGAAGTCGTTGCTAAACGCCCACTCGATGTCTAGCAGGGCCACCAGCCCGTCGCGCGTGGAGTAGAGGAGGTGGCGGCCGTCCTCGCACAGGTGCATGCCGTCGATGCCCGACGTCGTCTGCGTGATGATCATACCCGGGTACTCCGGCCGGCACGCCTTGCGCGCGTCAAAACACCCGATCATGCCGTTCTCGTTGCCCCAGTACACGGTCGTCGACGTCTACACTTCACGCGCCCGCGCCGCGCCCACGCCGCCCGCCAGCTTCGTCATCGCGCAGTCGAACCCCGGCGCCACCGCGCGCAGCAGCTGCCCCTCCGGCGCGTAGCCGTTCACGTCTGGTTATTATGTCACGCACCTTCGCTCACTCTTCGCCTCGCGCAGGCACAGTGCCATCGGAGCCGCCTTCTCCGGGTGTGGCATGCCCATCTCCACAACAGTGCTGGCGCGCGAGCGCGCGGGCGCGTCGTCGAAGGTAGTGTTGCCGCGCGTGCGACTGGGCGTCTTGTCGAGCGCGAACATCTGCCGGAGGAAGGAACGCATGTACATCTGCTTGGTGAACACGTCGGGTTTGACGAGATCTGTGCCCATGTCGAAGTCCAGGTACACCGACTCGCCACCTTGCGGCGCGGCGGCGGCGAAGCGGTCCTGTTTCTCCTGCTTCTCGGCGTTCTTGGCGTCCTCCAGCTGGCGGTCGGTCAGCGGCGCGTAGAGATGAACAGTGAGAGCCTCCTTGGTCCAGGGCAAGTAGAACACGGGACAGTCATAATAGTCCTGAATCAGACGGATCTGGACGTGAGCCGCGGCAGGCACACTCACCATCATGGCTTGCGTGGTGGGCTTGGGGTACACGCGCTCCATCAACAGGAGGCAGTCGATCACCTTGTCGCGGATCACCGCGCTGGGGTGCAGGAGCAGCGGGCGCTACGTGTGAACCAGACATCAAACGACAACAATGGCAACGATGATGGCCTCGGCGGTCTCCTTGGGAAGGACGTTCTCCTTGTCGTCGAGCAGCGAGACGAAGACGGAGAGCACCTTCAGCATGACGAGGTGGTGGTGGTTGTAGACGGAGTTCACGATGGTCTCCGTGAAGGGCTTCAGCCCGCGGCTCGAGCGACGGTAGAGCAGCGTGAAGAGGTCGATGGCGAGGAACTTCACGTAGAGCGAGGAGCTGTTCAGCTTGCCCAGGAAGATGCTGACCACCTCCGAGAAGAACAGCTTGTACCCGAAGAAGGTATAGTACAGGTCCATGTCGCGGATGCACGCGCACGCGATCTACGCTCGGCACACGCCCGCTGTTCCTACCGCCGGCACCTCGTCGTCGGCGCACATGGCGAAGGACAACAGCTCCTTTACGCTGTTGCGCAGGCGCTGCATGTCCTCGCGGTAGCCGCTCTCCACGCTGATCTCATGCTCGTCCTTGCCCTGGTTGCGCTGGCACGCCTCTGTTATCTTCTCGCGCTGCGCCACGTTCAGCAGCCGCTTTCCCGACAGCGCCAGGTCCGCCAGGCACTCCGCGATCGTCAGCTGCACCAGATCACCTCCCCTATGCGTGACGCTTCGCTGATGCACCCACGTTCTCTGCACGCGGGCGATGGCGGGAATCACGTAGTCAGTCACCACGTTGAAGTCGGCGTGCGGCAGCGAGTGAATGCGCTTCAGCACCGCCGTGATCGCGCGGATCGCGTGGCTCACCACACACCCGTACTTCTCGCCCGTGCTGGCCGTGCTGGCCGTGCTGGCCGTGCTGGCCGTGCTGGAGAGGGTGATGGTGCTGGCAGTGTCGAGGATGTTCACGAGGAAGGGCAGGACGGACTGAAGGATCACCGTGTCGGGCAGGTACTGCGTCAGGTCCGCCAGGAACGAAATCGCCGCCATCTTCGTCTCCGCGAACCGCGCGTGTCGCAGCGACGTCGTCAGCAGCGGCAGCAGCACCAGCAAACACTCGTGCCCAGCATACTCCGGCTCCACCGCCATGTCGGCCTCCGCTTCCGCCTCCGTCGTCGCCTCCTCCGCCATCGACGTCTTGGCGGCGGCCTCTTCGTGCGAGGGCTCGCGCTGCTTGTCGATCTTCGCCTGCAGCGCCGCGATCTCCTCGCGCAGCGCCGCAAGCCGCGGCTTGTAGTCCGCCGACACCTGCGGCTCGAGCGTTACGTGCACGGACGCCTCCTCCGCGGGGCGGCGGTGTGCGCCGTTCACGATCTCGCCGAGCACCTGCACGCAGTGCGCGTAGAACTGCTGCCGCGCGGGACTGCATACGCCCGCCATGGCTAGAGGTGATTCCCACGGGTGGCCCGCACCGCGCATGATGTCCGCGTAGCGGGAGAGGACGAGGAGGACGCGCGCGTCGCCGGATGTGTTCTCAGGCTGCATGCACTCGCGGAAGAGCGGGAAGAGCAGGTCGCGGAAGAGTGGCGGGAAAAGCTGGCCGTCGCCGGTGAAACGGTTCAGGTACCTACGTGTGAGAGAGTGTGAGAACGGCCACTCGTCCGCACTGAGGCGAAGACGGTCGTTCTTCGCGATCATGCTGGCGACCAGCTCCTACGCCTCAGACACCGCCGCTGCACCCACGCGCACGCGCGGGTCCTCGATGCGGTTCAGCGCGGAGCACTCGTAGGCGTCGTCGTTGCAGTAGCGCAGGAGGTTGCTGAGGTCGAAGAGCTCCTGCCCCTTGTTGAACATCTCGGCGATCACGCAGCCCAGCGAGAAGATGTCGCTGCTCCAGCTACGGGTCAGCGTGGCGAGTGGCGGGGACTGGAGAGAGCACGGCTGGTCGGGCGGCGGCACGGCGTCGGTGTACTCCGGAGGGTAGGAGGGTGCGGCGTCGTTCTTCTGGCTGGAGGTGAGATGATGCGATGATGCGCACAGGGTCTGCTGGACGATGCGCTCCGGTGCGAGATAGCAGGAGTGGCGGTTCTGCGTGTTGAAGAAGTAGGAGAAGTAGGCTAGAGTGGAAGGAGGGAGAATTCGCTACTGAAGATGTTGTCTTCGATGGAGAGCTGCGCCGGCTTGTAGTAGCCAAAGTCCGTGTTGTGAAGGAAGTTTCGGCAGCGGCGCGAAAGGATATGTCAAATACACCCATCCCCAGGAGGTGATGACGATATTCTCCGGCTTGATGTCCCCATGTGTAAGCTTTGCGTCGTGGAGCTGGCTTAGCGCCTAGTCGTCAGCTCCGCTCGGAGAATCCACCTGAAGACACTGGTAGACGATCCATAGCTTCTCGATCGAGGTGGGGAACGGGCGAGAGCTACGGTGAAGAGATCGGAGAAATGCAACTTCAAACGGGCATTGAGACAGCTGTTGAAGTAGGGTCGGATCATGTACGCAGTGCGGTTGTTGCTGTCGTAGTAGCAGCGCTAGAATAACATGGGTTACAACGGCGTTACGGTGAAGGGAGCCAAGTTCGGCTGCTTCAGCGGATTCAGCTTCGATCTAACGAAGTCCAGATACTTCTGATGCTCCTTAATGTTGACGCCCTCCGCTGGCACTTGGAACACCTTGATCACGACATATCCATTGGCGTTTTTCCCCAAACCCGTCTTCATGTACTTTCCATTTCCGATTTGGTACTACGGTCGATGCGCGGCCCAAACACGTACAGGAATGAAATGACCGTCTGATGTAGTCGAATTGGCGATGCTGCGAGATTTGCCTTGCGAATAGATAATGATATTACCCATGCTGCAGTCACAGATTCCTCTATTCTTCCAAAACCCTAGTGTTCGTAGATCGGGCCGCATGAAGACACTAGCCCCCAAATAGGATTGAATTGGGTCCTTTCTTGATTCCCATCCTTATTCATTCCTGTGTATTGGGTTGCAGTCTACTCACCTAGGAAACGGTACTGGAGGGCTTGCGGTTTGTTTTACCTGATTGAAGTAGATAAGGGAAACAACCCTTTAGAAAAGAAAGAGACACCGTTACTACCTCGAACTGAGAATTCTAGGGTTATTTGAACTCCCAGTAATAGATACTCGAAGTCGGTCTTTCCCACAATTTCTAGCAACCTATGTCAAAGGAAACAGTCAGAGGAAGGACAGGTCTTCAAAACGCGGGGAACACCTGTTTCATGAATGCGGCTCTGCAGGTCCTAATTGTTATGATGACGATTACGAGTAGTGTTTGCTGCACGCTCCGGAACTTGTATTTCCGTTCTTGGACACGAGTGAGAATCCGATCGTTTGTATGGGGGGATGGGTTCATCCGTAGGAAGGCCTGACCAATGACAAGTACAAATTGGTGAGGGAGTTTGCGAAGTTGGCCCGCAATCACTATTCAACGAACTGCAAGACCCAAACCACGCAGGGAATGCGGAAAGCGATTAAGAATATCGCATCGTACCTTTGCGACGGAGACCAGCACGATTCCCACGAACTGATGGTCATTCTTAGGCCAGTCTGTTATGCGTAGAACTTTGTTCTGCAGGGACTGGAAGAGGAACTCAACCGCAAGAACCCCGAAAGGGAGAAGATGGACAGCAATGTCCGACCTGAGTACTACGAGGGATGCGAGGAGGACATGGCGGCCATACTCGACGAGGTGCGGGATGCTTCGAAGGAGTGGTGGAGTGATTATATGTACAACAATGACTGCTTCATCTCGGATGTGTTATATGGTGAGATTTGCAACGAGATCCAATGCACCAACTGCAAGAAGGTTCCCATTCGAGCTGCAGGTGACGCGTAGTGCGTGTACAATCTGTCTGCATTTAACACCCTCTATGTCCCGATCCAGAAGAGCACAATCTCCCTGAAGGTGAATCTCGTTCTCGAGGCTTACTCTCCCGAGACAGACGAGATCAGCGTGAACTTCTTTACCATCCAATTGTCTCTCAAAGCCACCGACTCCGTCAAGATGCTGGACATGCGTCTGCACGAGCGATTCAAAGCCATCACCCACGAGAAGGAGGGAGAAGGGAGCAACGCTGCCGATTTCATCAAGGACTCGAAGTTCGTGTACATACTCCGTAAATCCACGTCAAAATCCTGCCACGTCTCCTCCTTTTATCGAATTCATTCCTAGTACTCGCGCATCCTCTTTTCCACGTGCGTGTCTGAATTTGCAAATGCGAAAGGGTCTTCCATTTTTGCATACTACGTACTCCAACACGCGGGCGTTCACGGAATAGATTCCACCCACCTCTGCCGGCTGTGTACCTGTTTTCTTCCAAGCGGGCCTTATGGACAAGACGCAGTGCATCAATGTCGAGTTTCCGGATGATCTGAACTCCTACACGATGAAGCTGACGTCCGATCCGATTCCGCTGCTGCTGTCGATATCCAAGCAGGCTACGGCATCGCAGCTCCAGTCCCAGATTGAGCACATTCTTCGCATCAGTCGCGACCACCGCATTAAAACCAACGCCAGCAACCCCGGTTCGATCGAGCGGTACATCGAGCCCTACAGCACCATCTACGTGGACTCCCAATACTACACAAACAGCGTTTTCTTTATGGAGAGTATCACTGAAACGCCCACCTCTTCTGAAACGCCCACCTCTTCTGAAACCTCTACCTCTGAAACCTCTGAGACAACCAAAGAGGGATCCGAAACCGCGGCGGAAGAAGCGAGAGAAACGACTCCCGCCAACTCCCTCGAATTCCCGCGGTTCTACTGCCTGCCTCTTTCCTCCCTCTCCCAGCAGACGCTGAAGCCGTCACTGCTGCCCGAGCTGTCCGCCGAGCCCAGCACCCTCATCTTCCACCTCTTCGCCACGTTGGACGCCAAGACGGACTACCGCTGCGTGTACGTGGCGACGCGCGTCCGAGGACTGTCCACCGCCTCCTCCTTCCTCTTCGAGGGCTGCAAGGACCCCGGCTCGGCGCTGAGTTCGCTGGCCCAGGCGGTGCGCGCGGCGCCGGCGCCGATCGCCTACACGGACGAGCAGGCGGTGGAGGAGACGAAGAACCGCGGGAAGAAGAGCGCGGTGGCGGAGAAGCCGAAACAGCTGCAGCTGACGGACTGCTTGGAGCTGAAGAAGCCGTCGACGGTGATCCTGACGGGCTCGGGGTGAGTGAGGGCGTGAGTGCTGAGTGGTAGAACCTGCCAGTATTGCCGCAAGTGTTCCACCGTGGTGACCACGCCGTACCTGTGCCGGCTGCCGGACCTGCTGCTGATCCAGCTGAAGCGGTTCAAGTACAGTGGGTGTGAGGGGAGAGGATTAGGCGTAGGCGCTGTGTCGCGGAAGCAAGCATTCGGGAAGGAGAAGATCTGCACGTATGTGGAGTATCCGGTGCACGATTTTGATGTGACGGATTATTTACTGCCCTCGGCACGAGCGGACCTGACAAACCCCGATCAGAGCAAGTACGAATTGCAATGCGTGGTGAACCACACGGGAGGTGCTGATTTTGGGCATTATTACGCGTACTGTCGTGACGGATACAACGATTTGGACAATTGGTTCGAATACAACGATGCGAGTGTGAGTGCGGTGAGGGAAGAGGAGGTGGTAACGAAGAACGCATACTTGCTGTTGTACCGCAGAAAGGACCTGGGCAACGCGATCTACACACGGATTAGCGAGATGACGATTCTGGGAGGGAAGAAGGAGGACGTTTCGTTAGACAGCGTGAAGGAGAAGATGATGAAGGTGGAGAGCGAGAAAAAGCTGGAGCGGGAGCGGAAGGACGCGGTGGAGAAGGAGAAGAAGGAAGGCGTGGAGGAAGTGAAGGACGAGAAGAAGGGGAAGAGGCACATGTCGAAAGAGGAGAGGAAACTGCTGCGGGAAGCAATGAAGGCGGAGAGGAAGGCAGAGAGGAAACGGAAGTGAGTATGGTTTGTTTGGAACGAAACAGCCGAAAAGAACTTAATTCTTTACGATATCGCTGATCAACTTCAACACAGAAAAGAACGTGGCAACTACCATAAGGAGGAATGCGGCCAATCCCAAAAACAGATGAACCATTTTCTCCTTCGTGCGCATCGTGCTCCTGAATACGGAGTAGTGGATGATCACCGGAATGAGAATGGAGGTGGCGACGAACGCAAACCCGCCGAGTGCGAATGAAGGAACTCCCCGCACCACGCAACAAGGATATATAAATTGACAATACTGCCGAAGAACGGAAGCACGTACGAGATGAAGCTCAATCCCGCAATCTGCGCGAAGCGCACCCAGAGACGCTTCGGCTCGTTCACGAGGAAGCTGTTGCTCTTCACCGGGCCTAACCATCACTCGCCCCCACGACCCCCACAATTCTTCTCCAGGAGCTCGTTGGTGGAGGAGAGCAGCACGGGCTCCGAGCACATGCAGGACAGCCACATCAGCAGGTTGATGAGGACGGCCCAGCCGGAGCTGCTCGGCAGGTTCGACACGATGTTGGACTTGATCGTGAAATTGCCCTCGGCGTCGCGCACGGAGGCATAGACCACAGTGGAGGGGATGGAGAAGACCAGGTAGACGATGCAGACGGCGAAGATGCTCTTCACGGTCACGCCGAAGGTCTTCGGCAATTGCGCCTTCACCACCTGCTTCTAGCGATGAGGCTGGAGAATTGAAGGGACATAGTAGGTCAGGAAGCAGAAGTTGTAGCCCAGCGAGTAGGGCGCCACGCCGATGCTGGAGAAGAAGGAGCGAATGTCATGCGCCCACAGAATCGACGGGTCGAACTGAACCTTGATGGTCGCGAGACCGTACCTAAGCGTCAGAAGGCGTGGGCGGGAGCGTACACAAGCACGACGACGTAGGAGAGAACGAGGGTGAAGATGCCGAACCACGAGACGAAGAACAGCTGCCTAGGCGTGAATCGCTCTTCCAGACGGGACTTGGTGTTGCGGATGCAGCACAGGACGTAACAGAGAAGAGTAGACACAATGTGGAGGATGAGGTCGCGAGAGGTCTTTCCGCCCAGGAAGTTCTCGGGATAGGGAAGCTGCTTAATGAAATCGAACATGCCGATCATGGTTCCCAGCATGACGCTCCACACCGTCATGTAGAAGAACACCAGGAAAACGTAGTATCCCTTCATGCCGTAAAGCTAGTGGTCACGTCGATTCTCAAGCGCGCACTTGGTACATAAGATTCGCGTAGTCGTTCTCAATAACCATTCCATTGTGCACCTGCAGATTCCTCTTCTTCAGACCTTCGTTCGCGTCGATCAGATACTTGGTGTTGATGACGTTCGCCCAGGTGACCAGCAGGAAGGCAACGATCGTGGGAATGATTCCCATCTACGCAGTTACTGTCACAACAGAGGCACACATTCAGCACAGAGGCAGGGATGGACAAGCATCCAGTTCCAGTCACGGCCTTGACAATGGCGACTGAAAACTAGGGTGAACGCAACCTCCCGTCATTACCTCTGAGTTGGTGATGGTGAAATCGGTCACTTTAGGAGCGTCCGTCTTTTCCTCCTTCGTCTCCTTAATGGGGATGACCACCTCATGAGGAGCGGGCTTCACGTCGGCCGAAAGCTCATTGTTCAACGTATCCACCTTCTTATTCTCAACAGAGGCTTTTGGACTGTCGCTCATATTGTGCTAAACAGAACGAGTAAAGGACAGAAACGCAAGGAGTCGTCAATAAAGTGTGGCTCGGGTAAGGCGAGGGTTTTCTATTGGCTTCTCTCTTTCCCCGACCGCGGTTATCCCCACTTCTTTGCCGTGGCAATTGTACGCCTCCTCATTCTCCTAGCAACTGACGATCTTCGATCGAAAACAAGGGAATTCGAGTGAGCGCCATGTACCTTCTGTCTCTGTGAGGCTTTTCGACTTCTTATCTTTCATTCTGGGTCGTGGGCTCGGTTTATGCAAAACAGTCTTTTCACAAGGGGTAGTTCGTGTTGGCGGAGCAACATTCGAGTTGGAGGGAATTGTTGCTTCTTCCCTCCTCCCACCCATATAAACCTTCCAAATGTCTGTTGCAGCAGACAATTATCGAGTGATCACCGATACCCTTTCAAATCTCAAGCGCATTCTACTGATCGACGACGATCCTGCTCATCGTTCAAAGAGAGTGCATCTCTCCCCTTTGCATCAAAGCGCGCTTGCTTCTTCTCTGAGTGAAGTGGTTCATCCAGTGATTGCTGGGTCTGCGACTGGGAATGCGGGTGCTGCATCTACAGCGACTGTAGAGAGTGTGGAGCAGGATTTGGAGCAGGGAGGGGGCTCTTCTGATGAAATCCACAACGGCCACTCTTCCCCTGTTTTCCTTTCTTCCTCTCCCGATATTCATATTGAGTTATCCCAGGAGGAGTGTGAGAGAAGTGGGAAGCAGAAGGAGGGTGCAATGATGAGAATGGAAGGGAATGGAGTGGAGGATGACAGTGTTGTGTTAACGTCAGCATCTGTAGTAGCAACGGATCCTATTGCACGTAATGAGGAGCCAATTGTGTTGGAAGAAGTCACAATCAGGAAGCGAGAGACTACTCCGTTGAAGGAGCTGGAGGTGTCGATAGACACCATTCCATTGGAGGAACCTATGACGTCGAAAGACGTCACTGCATTGGAGGAACCTATGACGTCGAAAGACACCATTCCATTGAAGGAGCCGGAGATGCGAAAAGAAGCACTACAGAAGGAGTCTGAACAGAAGGACGCGGCCTTAACCGACCACTCCCTCTCCCTGGAAGAGCGCATGGAGCAAATCCTCACGACGATGGACCATCAGATCACCTCCTCCGACCAAGCTCGCGCCGCCTTCAGACCGCCGCGCATATCTCCGCCATCGCCGCGCCCTTCTCCCACGCTCTCCATCTCTCGCCTCCTGTTCGTCTACATCAACCACCGCGGCTGCGCCGTCGCTTTCCCTCCCTCGCATCACGCGTAGGACCGCGTGCGCCTGCTCCTGAGCTACCTCCACACAACGCCCACTCTCATCGCCCACAAACCTGCCGTCACACAACAGACGCTGTCCGTGCAAGGTGAGACTGCCTCGTTAAATCAATTGCAGAGTACACGCACTACATGAAGGAGCACGAGCTGCCCTGCCTCATCACTCCCATTCTTGTCGTCTCCTGTTCTTGAAATGACCGTCAGGAAGTCCATCTCACGGACAAGGCGAAGCCTCTCTTCGTTCTCCACGACGATCCTGTCTTCGAGTCCTCCTTCACTTCTGCCCTCACTCCCAGATTTCTGGTCCATGTGTACGACCTGCACGACAGCGATCCGGAGAGGTGCATCGTCGAACGAAATATCGACTATTCCTGCCAATTCGTGTATCACGAGCTGTGGTGGTACGAACACGCGCGCGAGAAGGAGTCCAGCGACAGCCAGCGAATCAAGGCAAGGGAGAGTGCGGTTCGTAATGTTCAGCTGAAGAAGCAATTTATGTCCACGGTGCTCTTCCCTTCGCTCCAGATGATTAGCGGCGATGTGAGGCGGATTAGGCATGGGGAGGAAGAGCGGGTTCATTTCTGCAGAAGAGTGTGAGTACTAGCTGGAAAGCTACGATTTCTCCCTGGTTTCGCTGATGACAACGATCGAGAGTGAGTTCGACGTGGCTGTGGATTTGTTCGAGGATTTGAAGCGTAGTGCCATGTGGCGATTATAATGAGTAGAGTACTATACTCGGTTGAAGGAAAAGGAGTTTGTCGTGAATTGCAACCGGTACTGGTCTGTTTGTTGTGTACACACCCTTCTCTACTGTTTTGCACGAAATGAGCCCTATGTCAGAATAGAAGACACAATTCTGTCTAAAGGATGTCGATCCAAGTATTCAACGAATCGAAGGTGGTGACGAGCGGGAGGAATAAGATCACGTCTGTTACTTCCGATACGACACACATCTACGTTTCTTTAAAGGACGGAAAGCTCTTTGTTTACGAGCGCATCGACGGTACGGCTATCATAATGGTTTTCACGAAAAGGTCCCGGACTGCAATTTCGAGAGAGCGGTGAGATTCCGAACTTCTCGGGTTGCAAAAAGGGTGCCATCATGATGCATTGTGTGGAGAAGTGGAATCTCCTGTTTGCTCTGAACGACAAGGGAATTGCAGTAACGTGAACGATTCTTCTCTTATTGTAGATCCACGAGCTTAATAATCTCCAGAACGGCTCCTATCTGCCGAATACGAGTGGCTGCTCGCTGATGGCCTTTGATGAGAACCGTCACGTCGTTGTGGCTTCATGGAAGCGGAAGATTTACGTGTTCCAGCTCCGGGATCAGGTGCCTCTGAACAAGTGCTTCGTGAAGGAGATCATCCTTCCCGGTTGCTCTTTCTCGCACCCAATCACTCGTAGACACGGTGCTGTGCATGGAGTTTCTGAACTCCTTGCTGTTTGTGGGGTACAAACGGGAGTACTGCCTGGTGGACATCAACCAGGGCCGTTCCTGCAAGGACATCTGCGAGATCAGCAAAAGCACATCGAAGCCGTTTTGCGTGCGGATCCAACAGGGAGAGGGAATCTGCAACGGCAATGGCGACGAGAACGACACCAAGGAGCAGGGAGAAATGCTCCTCGCGAACGACAGAAAGGGCCTGTTCTACGATTTCGTGGGCTCTCCGGCGAGAGGAGTATCGGATGATCATCGCGGTGATGCGTAGAAAGGCCAGCACCTCGAGTGGCAGACGGACGCCATCGGCGGCGCATACCTGTGCCCGTACTTCCTCGCCCTCACGACGAACGGTGTGGAGGTGTTTAACTCCTGGAGATATCAACCCATTCAAGTGAGTGCCAAAAATCCCCTCAATTCCAGACAATCCCCATGTCCTCCCCCAAATACATCGAGGAGGCCCATTTCCTGAGTAATGGTCAGTCCGGTCCCAATTCTTTTTCCCTCTGACCCCTAGTGGACGGCTGCCTCGTCTGCACCCAGCAAGTGGTGTACGTTCTCCAAATGCTCTCTCTCCCCCAACAAGTGCTCTTTCCCGCGGTTCCTCACTTCCAGATCACCACGCTCATTTCCGACCAGTACAAGTGCTTCGACGACGCTCTGACGCTGTGCAGCCTCTTCCCGCGGGGAAAGGAGCAACTCCGCGACCAGTTCAAAACCCAGATTTCCCGCCTGAAGGGCCTGTACCTGTTCAGCGAGGGCAAGTACGACAGTGCCATCTCCTTCTTGCAACGCGGCATGGTTCCCACGCAGCAGGTGTTATCACTGTATCCGTCCATCATTCCGGATTCTCTCCCGACCAACATGTGAGCATGCTCAGAGAGGGTCAGAGATAGATCACCTTATCCGCAGCGCGTGTTCCAATCGCGCTATGAAGAGAATCAGGCAATTGAGGCGCTTCTGCCTCTTCTCAACACGCGTCGCCAACAACTACTCGTGCGCACCACTTTTCCCGCTCACTCGCAGATGAAACTGTCGCAGCTGAAGAGTCTCCAGGACAAGGACAACACCGACCCCGACGCCTCGGGCCTCGGTTATTCCTCGGTGATTCACCTCTCCGTCGCCGAGGAGGACACCACCCAGATCTGGCAGGACCTGACGCTGATCGACACGGTGCTGCTGCGCGCGTACGTCCGCACCAACCGCCCCGCTATCATTCCCTTCCTTCGCCACGAGAACTTCGTGCCCTTCGATGATGCGCAGCAACTGCTCGCCGGGGCGGGCATGGAGCCGGAACTCATCGCTCTGTACTCCACGCACCACAAGCACGACCTCGTACGCCCCTTGCCTCGCCTCACCCGCAGGCCATCGCGCAGATCCTCCAGCCCCTGCGCGACACGACGCTGTCCCCGACGGAGCGTCAACAGCGCTTGATGGACCTGGTGCACTATCTCCAACAGCTGGGCAGCGACTACCAGGAACTGATCTTTGACTGCAGCCGCATGTTCTACAAGGAGTCGCGGCAGCTGGTGCTGGAGCTGTTCGTGAACTACCACCCCGTCGACGGCGGGCAGCCCATCGACTGCGAGACCATTCGCCAGCACCTGCACGATCTGTCCGAGGGCGACGAGCAGTTGAAGAACGACTGGGAGAAGAACGCGCTGGAGATCACCTACCTGCGACATTGCATCGGGGACAAAAACGAGGGGTCCCCCAACTTCCACACGAGGCTGGTGTTGCTGTATGCACAGAGCATCTCGAGTTTGAGCGCGAGCATTCAGACCTTGAAGAGTGCGTAATCAGGCCGAATTCTGACGTGTAGAGAAATGCGAGGAGGTGGAGACAAAGGAGGAGGAGAACAAGGAGGCGGATTACTCGAGCATGCTGAATGGAATGTCTCTGATGATCACACAGCGCGAAGAGCTGCTGTTGCGGAGCAAGAAGGAATTGCTCGAGTTTTTGGAGTTGTCGGATCAGTACGATATCACCCTGATTTTGGAGAAACTGAGCGGGAATGAGTTTTTGGAAGAACAGGCCGTGAGAGCAGACGGGCGTTTCAATGGTAGATCATTCTATCAAAGAGCGGAGAGTACCTGAATGCTCTGAGCATCATCGCCCACCGTCTCGGCAACATCAACATGGCCGATGCGTATTGCACGAAGATCTTCAACTCCGGCAAAAACCCGGACATCTTCCTGCACCTGATCAAAACGTATCTGTATCCGCCCGAGGACTCCACTCTCTCCAAAGAAGATTCCATTCATCTCGCTCTTCGCGTGTTCAGTAGTCACTTCGAGTACGGGCTCCTTGATGATCATACTTGTTAGCAAAGTGGACCCGATTGTGGTGTTCAACCTTCTCCCGGATTCCCTGCCGCTGGAGGAGGTGGCGAAGGCGGTTCTGTGTGAGCAGTAGGTTATGGAGTGCATCGAGGTGAATCTGACCAAGTTGGATGAGAAGAGAAGGAACATGCTGATGCTCCGACAATTGGCGGAAGTACGCAGACTCGCTGTGAGCGAGGAGTATATGAATATGCGGAACTCCTCCTTCGAGAACACCAGCACCACCATCTGCCCCGTGTGCAAGCGCGTGATTGGCGATTCCGTCTTTACCTGGAACCCGAACGGCGTGATTATGCATACTGCATGTGCTATACCCAAATACCCGTCTTTGTTGGAAGAAACACGGAATTGTCTAAACACTGTGTTCATGAAGTTGATGTGGAAGTCACTGCGAATGGTATCGTTGATGAACCGCTTCTTCGGCTTCACCTCCTTTCCCTGGTTGCGGAACACCACATCATCATCCCACCTACGCCCTCATTCGATATGCGCGTCCCAACCTCCTCTTGATGCCTCCATTGTCCGACGAAAATAGCAGCGGATTCGAGTGGAGCATCTCTTCGCGATTCAGCGCTGCGTCCATTTGTGCCTTCTCTTCTTCCTACCTGTGAGTTTTGTAAAGTGTCACCACCTCCTTCTTCTTTGCCTTCTCCTTCTCCTTCTTCACACGCGCGAGCTCTGCTAAGAGGAGCGCCTTCTCTTCCTCACTACAGATGACTAGCACAACACGCAGGAAACGAATCCGACTCCTCGGAAGATGACGATTCACTCACACTCTCGTCAGAGTCATCAAAGTCTCCAAAATCGTCATTCTTTTCCGGTTCCGGAGCACTAAGCGCGGCAGGCACCTCCTTCTTTTCTTCCTCCTCTACACCCTCACTCTCCTTTCTCTCCATATACTTGGTTTTGATTTTACATCTTCCGGTACTTTCACCTCGGGAATCACGTCTCTACATCGTTATCATGGAAATCACAAAGGCCACCTCATTTTGAGCGTCATTTGTCCCGGAAGGTCCTTTGCCGAGAAGTGGAGACTGATAGCTCCTAATCCAGTCAGAGTGGGCGATTCAAAGCCAACCTCCCGTTAAATAGCCTCCCGAGATGCTCCCGTCTCCCGAGGAGCGTCCCGATGCAGACGTCCATCCAGCCTTGTTCGCGGTCGACATGAAGCAATTGTGTAGCAAGGCAACACAAAGATTGCTTATAACAAAAACAGCAACATAAAGGAACGAGACTACTCCATAGTCACTAGAGTCCGTGCCCAGCCGAACGGGATGATCACGCACTTGCCTTCGCCGAATCGATACGCGCCGCCTCCAACTTGTCCAGGTACGCCTGGTCCACTCCGCCCGTGATCTACGCCTCACCCCCTGCCCCCTCCCGCACATAGACTCCGTCGAAGCAGGAGCACTCGAAGTCCTTCGGACCGGGTCCGTCTATTCCTAACGCCTCACCACCTCGCCCACAGATCTCCGAGTCGCGACACGCCCGCTTCAGGTCCTCCAGCGACTGGTACAGCACGTACTCCGCGTCGATCACCTTCGCCACCTCGCACGGCGTCAGCGAATGCGCGATCAGCTCCTTCGTCGTCGGCATGTCGATCCCGTACACGTTGCAGAAGCGTACGGGCGGCGCTGCGGAGGCCACGAACACGTGCTTCGCGCCCGCCTGGCGAATGGCCTACGCTTCAGCTCCGCAGCCCGCGTGCACCTTCACCAGCATGCGCGTGGTGTTGCCGCGGACGATGGAGTCGTCCACCACCAGCACCGACAGCCCCTTCACCGCGTCCTACGCGTGAGCCCCGCGGGAAAAAGGCACGTGGATGGGGTTGTGCTTGATGCGGATGCTCTTCTGGCGCATCTGCTGCGCCGGCATGATGAACGTGCGCGCGATGTACCGGTTCTTCGACAGGCCCTCGATGTACTTCTTGCCCAGCGTCGTCGCGATCTGCGCGTCACTCCCCACACTCACGCCCACCGAAATAGCCGTGTGGCGGCTGGTGTCCGGTACGGCCATCACCACGTCGATCATCTTCTCCAGACACGGGAGGCTCGCGTCGTAGCCCGCGTCACCCTCGTCCACCACCACGGCACGCTCGCCCTCCTCCAGCACGCGCAGCCGGTGCACGCGCTCCGCCAGCCGCACACCCATCTGCACACGCGCCTCGTACACGGAGATGTTGTCCATCACGGAGTCGGGCCGCGCCAGGTACACGTACTCGAAGATGCAGGGCTGCAGCGCGCATGCCAGCGCGTCTGTGTGCGTGTAAAGCTGCATGTTCATGTCCAGGAACAGCACCTCGCCCGCGCCCACGTCGCCTAGGCGTCACGCCTGGGGGACGGGCTCACGCTCGCGGTCCAGACCGATGGCTTCGATGGCCACGCTCTCCGATGCCGCCGCGAATTCGATGATGTTGCCGTTCTCGTCGCGTCTCGTGCCGAAGCAGAGAGGACTATGCGTGAGTTGTTGACGAGGTCTGGACCGAATGCCGTGCGGATCGCGGAACACCAGCATGCCGATTCCCTTGATGAGCACCACCACCGCGTAGCCGCCGCGAACGAGCGACATGGTCTCGTGGACAGAGTCCCACAGGTTGTCGAGCGTGGGAAGAGGCATCTTGCCCTCCTCGGCGCTGGACTAGGATTCAGAATGAAAATGAAAAGGTACGCGGTCGATGTGGCGCTCCAGCTCCTCAGCAAACACGTTGAGCATCAGCTCACTATCCTACGTGTGACTGTTCATAAAAAGGATGTACACTCGTCGTGTTGATGCAGCGGAGAGCGCACAGCAGTCTCTGTCTCAGCTCGTCGCAGTTGATGAGATTGCCGTTGTGGGCAAGAGCAATGCCGTAGCTATGCATTCAGTTCGCTTTGCACACATACGGGTAGTTGGTGAAGAAGGGCTGCGCCTCGTTGCGGTCAGGAGAACCGGCAGTGGGGTAGCGGACGTGGCCAATACCGTAGTAGCCCGTCAGCTTGGCCAGGTTATTCTGGTTGAACACTCTGGTGATGAGGGAAAGACAGAGGGATCACTCAGAAACCAAACCGTTGTCCTTCACCGTTCTCACTTGCTGTCCATCGCAGGTGGTGATACCACACGCATCTGCGAATGAAAAGGGGGGAGAGAGGGAACCCTGACCACGATGTTGGAGCATGGTGAGCGCCGTATTCAGCTCCCCGGCAACGTGAATCCCGAGCTCTTCCTTGGTAAACAAACCAATGATACCGCACATATTCCGCTTTGTGTGGCAAAAAGAGAAAGGGAAGCGTGGATTGGAATAGTGGGGGTGGGTGGGATATGAATGGGGAGGGTTTTCAAACCCAATACAGTGCAGATGGGATGCGATTCGGAGAAAGGAGTTAGGAAATACAAGTATAGATGTGCAGGATCAAAGATGGCGCTGCTTTCCGCGTCCAAAGTGAGGTCTTGATAATCGCGTATCACTGAACAGTTACTGATTGAAGGTATAGAGGCAGTATTCCCTGAAAATGAAACGACATTCAGGTGATATAGTGTATGTGAAGGACGCTGGAGTATTTGCAACATTCTATCCTCCCGAATCCCTTATCCACATAACGGACCGCTACTTTATCTATTCAAATGAGCGTCAAATGCCAGGAATTGCAATCGCGGACAAGGAAACAATCCTATATGGATCTACTGACCGCATTCACAAGAGTGGCTACCTTGTTGAAGCGAACACTGCTGAAAAGCGAATACTCTATGTCAAACACATCGATGAAACTGGAAAGGAAACCTACATTTCAGTCGATCAGGATTCGCCGGTAATACTGGATTTGAACGATGCTGGCGAACGGTGGGAAGGGCCCATTTTGGATGGAGAGCCGTTCGGTTGGGGGTTGTTCTACGATGAGAATGGCTGTCTCGTATACGAGGGATTCTCCATCTTCGGCAAGTATTGTCTATTTGGAACGGAGTACTACCCGGATATCCACACGATACGATACCAAGGCTGTTGGTGTGATGGAGTCCGTTGTGGAGTTGGAGTGCTCTATGACCGAAATGGCGTTGAAGTCTACAATGGAGAGTGGATAGAGGACAGCCAAGAGATTATGGGTATTGTGGCAATGAAGACTTCTTCGTTACTCCCTTCCATCCATTCCCGAATCGATTACTTGTGCATTGGTGAGGGCTGCTGCAATGACAACACGTCTTTCCGTCTGGAGGACTTTCCCCTGCTGCAGGAAGTGATTGTGCGGAGCAATTCATTTGCCCGAAGCGATGGGGAAAACATGGTGTTTTCATGTATCAACTGCCAGCAGTTGAGGAAGATCGTTCTCGGCGATAGGGTGATGAAGGGCTTCACAGAAATGATCATTCAAGGCGGGAAATGGAGACAGGAATAACGTCTAGACAATCCATCTCTCAGCGAAATCACCGTGGGGAAATACTGCTTTTGCTGGCTAAACAAACTGAGTGTTGAACGTAACGCGTTTCTCTGCAGACTCATCCGAAGGCAATCCTGCTCTCGCCAAGATTGTGATCCGGAGCAATTCCTTCAACAACGGCAATCGTCGCACAGGAGTATTTGAGAGAAGTGGCGAGGTCTTCTTCAGCGATCTTCCTAAACTAATCTTCTTCTCCGTGGGCGTGAAGAGTCTTCCCTGCCTGAAGTACTTCCACCTGTTCAGTACGCTCTGCCTGTGCAGTTGACGGCTAGACATTCCTCAATTGGTTGTCACTTCCTTCGATGAGGGCGCTCTGCAGAACGTGGAGGTGGATGCAATCAGTACGGGATCCGTGGTTGGTTCATGCGCAGATTCGGACAAGCTGGCAGCGATCATGAAGTACCGCTCTGGGTTCAAAGGCAACGTCGATGTCGCTTTTGAGGACAGTGTAGAGAGGATTGAGGTGGGCTTGAGGGAGTTGTCCTTTTCGTCGGGTGACACTTCCTTTTCCCTTCACAACTACAACCATCTGCGGGAGATTGTCATTGCAGACTGGAATTACCCCGTTTGTGACTCGTTCTGTCTGACCGATCTGCCGTCGCTCCAGCGTCTCTGTGTAGGGGACTGCTCGTTCTACGAGGGAAGGGACACCACAACGAATGATCATCTCTTCAGTGTGACACATTGCCCTTCACTGAAAGCGGCCGTGATTGGCGACTCCTTCTGCAACTACACTGCCTTCGCTCTCTCACGTAGGCTGTGTCGACTGAGTGTGAAATAGACTGTGACGCTCTGGAACTGCTTGAAGTGGGTTCGGGAGGGATCGGTGCATTCCGTTATGCTCAGGAGATGTGCTTACAAGGTGAGGCAATTGGTATGCGTTTCATATTGAGATCTGCCGTCTCTTCAGCGTGTGTCCCTCCAACGGAGATGTTTCATGAAAGCGACAAGGATTGTATTTGAGAGTAGAAGGAAGAAAGGAATTGTCAGATACAGACTTGCCATCGTTACGAACAATCCAAATTGCAGAGAAAGTGTCATCGATACAACCCAACACGAATCCGGCTGTCAACTACTGCCCATACGACTTCGACATGTCTCTGGTCATGAAGAGTTCGCTTCTTGTGGTCATCTCACACGCAGATCTGCTTCACCTGAACACTCTCGAGATCGCCATGAGTTCTCTCCACTATTGCAGTACAATCGAGTTGAAGAGTGGCTGTCTTTCCTTCTGGTGAAGAATAGACGTTACCACTCCTTCCGTTCTTCGCTTCTTCCCTCCTTTGCTCTATCTCACCACCCTCAACGCAGAGAATGCAGAGGGTCTTGAAGCGATCATCCGCTCCAAATCGCCCTGGTGTGGCTACCGCTTATCTCTCCCTCTTCTACCCCAACCCTCTACGGTAGAATCCCTGTTTATTGCGGAAGGTACTGGCAATCGAGTCAATTTCTCTGTATTGAGTTTATCTGCCTTGACTCGTCTCAAGACTATCCGCATCGGAGACCGCTGCTTTCTCTTCGTGAAGCAGTTCCGTCTCCATAACCTCCCTCTTCTGTCCACAGTAGAGATCGGCCTCTACTGCTTCGTTGTGGACTATGGCCCAGACCCGGATGCTTCGCTCTCCTTAACGGATTGTCCTCTTCTTCGCACCATTGATATTGGTTTCGGCTCCTTCATGGCCTATTCTTCCTTTGAAGTGATGAGTGCGTTCATTGCTTTTCTCTGATCCTCAGATCTTCCCTCTTTGTTCTCCCTGCGCATTGCTGGAGACACCAAAGGCATGCCCTCCCTCGTCTACCCTTCTCTGTTTAAGTTGGATGGTTGTAGCCTCCACCCAGTGTGATGAATAGACCTGCCGTCTCTGGAGATGGTGCACCTGGGAGAATACTGCTTCACATATGCCTCTGTCGTAATACGAAGTGTTCAAGGAAGGTCATGGTGACTAAATAGATCTGCCCAAGCTGAGGCTGCTGCACATCTCCAAAAACTGCTTCGTTGGAAACCCAGAACCGGAATACAGAGACTGCTATCCCCTGTTTCCTTCTTTCTTAACAATGGAGAGTGAACGTGGTTGGTGGTTTTGATTGAATAGACTTGCCTTTGTTGAAGAGAATCGAGTTTGGAGGGAACACTACCTTCGAGTATTACGGTGTTGTGGTACTGAAGAGTGAGCAAGTGGAGAGGGAATAAGCACCAGACATCCCTGCGTTGGAGTGGGATTATTGCCCAGAGTATCTGCTGAAAAACGCATGGGACATAACCATTGAGAGTGATTCCCTCAACGAGGTTTTCACGAATAGATGCTCCCGGCTGGGCCGAGCACATTCCCATGAGCAATGCCGTTCGCTTCTTCAGCTGTCTTCAGTCCTTCCAGCTTGATACAATCGCGACAACTATCCAAACCCTTTCATGCCCTCCACACTGCGGGAAGGACAAGGAGGTGACCGAGCTGTCCTTCACGGAGTACCCCCGCCTCCAATCCATTCGCATTGCGTCCTTCTCCTTCCCTCACGTGTTATGTGTGACGGTTCAGCGATTGAAGCAGCTAAGGGAGTTTCACGTGGCAGATCATTGCTTCATGCATGCCAAGACAGTGATTCCTACGAACGCTTGCGTCATCGAGCACTGCCCGCATCTTCGAGTCATAACCATCGGAAGTGGTTCCTTCCTCCACTACTCCGTGTTCTCTGTGAAGAGTGGTCCCGTGGATAGACAATGAGGAGTAGAGCTGCGCCGACTCACCTCTCTTTCCATCGGAAGTGAGGAGAAACTGGATTGCTTTGGCAATGCGGATACGTTTGAGTTGCGACGTGGTGACAAGCGACGCTGCTTACTCCATAGACTTGCCGTCTCTTCAGCGAGTGGTGATTGGCGTTCAATGCTTCAATGAGGTCACCTCCATTTCATTCATCAGTCGTCATTCTCCTCCTCTTCTCACAAGCAGACCTTCCGTCCCTTACAGATCTCTTCGTTCACTTCAAGGGACTGTTCGGTCTGTGCCATTGGCCAGTCACGCTCTATGGAAAGAGCGACCTGTCTTCGTACTGCTCTCTGAAGATGATTGACCTGCCTTCCCTTCACCACCTGCATGGAGAGGGCGGCTTGCAGTTTTTCAATTGTTTAGTGGTTCGATTGAAGAGTGTGTGTCGTTTAGTGAGATGAAAGAATAGACGTTTGTGAAGACATCGCAATTGATCTCCCTGCCTCCTTTGGACATGTTCAATCATTGGTTGCTGAGAGTGAGAGTCATGAATCAGCATGAAGAATAGACGCCTCCACTCTGGAGCAGTTCATTCGATCCACTTCCTACCACTTCATTCACTTCTCTTACTCTGATTCCCTCTCTTCATCTCTTGTGGAGATTGCCTGTGATGTTCAACTCACTGACGCCAACTCCATCACATCCATCGATCTCTCCCAGTTTCCCAGCCTCCAATCCTTCACCTGTCCCTCCTTCTCCTTCCCTAACGTGTCTTTCTTCAAGTGTGAGAACCATTCCTCTATCCAGTCCATTCAGATTGGTCAGAGCTCCTTGTGTGGGAAGGAGGGCAAGTTCACCGTCGCGAACTGTCCTGCATTGAACGAGGTGGTGATTGGGAGCAAGAGCTGTGTGATGTTCACATCCTTCCGACTGGAGAGTGTGTGTGTGTGAAAAGAGTAATGGTTAGAATGTGCTCGGCTGAAGACTCTTCTGTTCGGAAGGGAGGAGGAATTCAGCCAGTGCTTCTATAAGTGTAATGAATTGAGAGTGGAAAGTGGGAATGAGATGAATAGAATGATGAGTAGACTTGCCTTCTCTGGAGAGAGTGGAAGTGGGAATAGAGTGCTTCTTTGACTGTAATGACGTTTCCTTCTCCAGTCTCCTTTCTTCTCTTCTCTCACGAATAGATCTTCCTCGCCTCATGTCACTGGCGTTCGGATGGTTTGCTTTCTTCGGAGAACTGAATCAACTGCAAATGAAACGCCACTTCATTGCACGGCCACCACACAGAGTGCTTGTAATGAGGAGTTGCGTTGTTGTCCCATGGTAATGAATAGACCTTCCGCTATTGGAGATTGTGCGAATGAAGAACTGCTTCGTTTCCTTCTACCCCGTCATCATTGAGAGTAAGTCACGGCGATAGGATGAAACACAGATGTGAGTGTTGACATGAGTCAATCCATAATGACTGCTAACATGGTGCAATCCTCTGTGTACGTAACAAGTACAGAATGTGAGCGAGGAATGAATCGTAGATTCTCCCAAGATGAAGGAGCTGCTGGACAGAAGTAACGCTCAGTGCATCCATACGGAATGAGGAGCGATCCTACTGACGCTGTGATTCGTTTGTCCCAACAAACAGAAGGAAGACTAAGAAGAGAAAGGGATCACACAAGCTTGACAGTTCTGTGATACACAACTGTCGCCTTGTAAACAGAAAGACGGGACGAGGACGAGATGATAGTACGACACCTTGCCTGGGGAACACACTTTGTTCCCTGCGCTTTGACAGATTTGGGTTTTGGAGCGAATACTGGAGGCAAGTGCGGATAGGAACTAGGGGCTGCATGAGAAGGATCTTTCAATGAAGAGAATGATCATCCTCTACACACAGAGAGACTACGATCTCGACAGAAACTACAGTCCAATTCAATTGAGTTGGTCCATGGGTTTAGAAAGTCCCTCCAGGGTTTGTGCATGCCGCACTTGCAGCAAAGAACAAAAGAACTGAATTGCCGGCGTGGCAATAGGTTCATTCGCGTATTCTATATGGCACACTCGTTGAGAATAGAGAAAGCGTGAAAGGGAACGAAAACTCGGGCATCCAATGAAATGCCAGTGTTTCCGGCAGTGTGAAACACACTCTATTTACTCATCCAGAAAGCAGTTCACTCAAATTCGAACACAACTGTACGCTTCTATCTCATATCTATCTGTTCAGGGAGCAAAGAAGTCAACACGAGAATGGAACAATCATTCCCTGTTCTATTTCATACAGCACAAATAGAGCCCTCACCACGAACTACACACATCATATACTACTCCACTGCACCATTGATTCCACGATACTCCAACTTCCGTTCCTCCATTTCATGGATGCCACAAATCAGTAGCAATCCATCCGTGACTTGCAAAGTGGCTTCTCGAGAGCATTGCGGAGATTGCACACGCACTCGATTCTATCCACACATATGTCATATGCATATGTGCAAATACACAGGGGAAGAAAATCCAGCTCCCGTGTTGGAAGGCCAGCGAAAACAGCGGTGTTCCACCGGAGTCTCCCACTGGTTGCCACAAATACGACCTATTTCGGCACACACGAAGTGACACTATTCTCCGAAGAACGAAACGCCCCTGCCTCGTGTGTGTGGTCTCCAGAAAAAACATCATTTAGAAAAATGAAAGGCCTCACCACCTTCATTGCATTACGTATGACACACTCCACTGCTATTAACAGTAGTTTCTGTTGTAATGGGCGTACTCATTTGCCCTGACGACAAAGTCTACGTGGCCGTTACCAAGCAGAGCGCTACTTACGCCGACGAAGAGTCCTACATGATTCTCTCTGGAACGACCGAATTGGTGACCAGCCAGCCCTTTGCCATCAACGAACTCCGTACCGACGAGTACTGTCTCACCGCGAGCACCAACAACCAGTATACCTTCAGAATGAAGGATACTTACGGGACAAGCGGTGATTCCTGGATTAATGGCTCTTGGGTGAGCATAGCGGGTGTCTACGGAAACGTCGTCCTTAAGAACTACATGACGGAGATGACGACGGGAAGACATCCCCCTGTCTCTTTACTACCCCATCATGAAGACCCAGCAGTGGAAGACGTTCTCTTCCACCTCCTCCATCGCCTCGGACTGGTTCGCCGTGAACTTCTCGGATGGCAACTGGCAGCAGGTCACGCTGGGCTCTGCTCCTGCCGTCACGGGCACGCAGTACTTCCGCAAGCAGTTTGCTGGCATTCCCAGCATGGCTGCTTACGAGGCTCGCTTTAACTACCGCTATGGTATCATTGCCTACGTGAACGGTATGGAGATTTACCGCGATCACATGGCTGCCGGCACCGTGACGCCCGCCACTGCCTCTTCTGGAGCCTACAACACCTACGAGTACCACGGCGTGATCCGCCCCGCCGCGGAGATCGAGGAAAGCAACACGGTGCTGGCCGTGGAGCTGCACTTCCCCGCCGCCGAGGAGAACGCCGTGGAGTTCGACGCCTTCGTGGCCTCGGTCGCGCCCTCGATGCAGGCCTCGGAGAACACGCAGTGCTTCATTTATCCCTACCCCGTGGCCATCACGACCTCCTCCGGCAGCAACTCCGACAAGATCTTCAACTTCGGCAAGGGCGACTACTACAGCTCCACTCTTCCCACCTACGTGAACTACGAGCTGAGCGGCTCGCGCGCCCACATCAACGGTCTGCGCATCTGGCCGTACACCTACATCGGCGTCGCGCCCACCTCCTTCAAGTGGCAGGGCGCCACCTCCTCCGCCTCCAGCTACTCGGACGTGATCGCCGTCACGGGCGCCACGTTCCAGTCCAACACCTACCAGACCTTCTACGGCCTGTTCGGCGCGAAGGCCTACCCGTCCTACCGCTTCGTGGTCGAAGAAAGCGCCGGCAACCAGTTCAACGGCGTGGAGGTGCAGCCCGTAGTCTGCCACGACGGCCTGCCCTCCAGCCTCGAGTTCTCGCCGAACTCCTACTCCGTGAACGCGCAGTACGAGGAGGTGAGCATCCGCCCCACGATCACCGAGTTCACCAGCTGTAGCATCCAGCCGGAGGTGCCCGCCGGTCTGACCTTCAACCCCACCAGCTGCACGCTCTCCGGCGTGCCCTCGGGAACCATCGCCAGCACCACCTTCACCGTCACCTCGAACATGGCCGGCCAGAACTACCAGGGCACCTTCACGCTGCAGGCGACGGCCTGCTCGGGCACGATGGTGCACATTCTCCGCACCTACAAGTCCGGCGCGCAGAGAGAGGCCTTCTCCATCAAGGACCAGGCGACGCAGCAGGTGGTGCTGAGCGTCGAGCTGAACTCCGACCAGGTGAACAACCAGGACAAGGTGTGGACGCTGTGCCTGACGGGCACCAAGTACGAGATCGACGTGGACTGCTCCCAGGAGTACTGGCACTCCAACTCCTTCATGTTCGTGCACGCCATGCTCTACGGAAGCGAGTACGAGACCATCGCGCGTCTGCGCTACGACGTGGGCGTAGGCGTCCCCACCGACCGCATCTTCAACGCGCAGTGGGCCGTGGCGCCGCAGCAGGCCTGGCAGTACAAGATGGGCGAGGTGCCCGCCAACTGGCAGACGGAGGCTGGCTGGACGACCGCTTCGATCGGCACCTTCCCCGCGTCGACCAACCAGATCCAGCTGTACAAGAACACCTTCACCGTTGCCTCTCTGGACAATGTGGCGGGCTTCACCCTCTCGCTGCGCTACATCTACGGCTGCGTGGTGTACATGAACGGCCAGGAAGTGTTCCGCAACGGCGTGAACGGCGATCTGACCGCCGCCTCCATTGGTCTGAACGCGTACACGAACCTGCTGTACCACCAGATCTCGCTGCCCGTGAAGACCATGGCCGTTGGCGATCAGCCCTCCGTGAACTACCTGCAGCAGGGCTCCAACACCATCGCCATCGCCATTGTGGCGCAGACCGCCTCGCAGACGAACTCCGTGTTCGACTGCGCGGTGCGCCTGGTCCTCGCTGGCTCCCGCGTGTTCGACTACACGCTCACCCGCAACGCCGTCAACGCCAACGGCGCCTACGCGCTGCACCACTACAAGTTCTACGAGATTAACGGCGCCTCCTGCACGAACAACCTGGACGTGACCTTCGACAACGACCGCCGCGAGTGGCTGTCCTCGGTGACGCTGTACCTGTACTACACGCAGACCGACCGCTACGTGCAGGGCTTCACGCTGAAGGCGCGCAACAACAACGTGGAGGAGTGGACGATTATCAAGGAGGTGACGGGCCTGACCTGGTCGCTGGCCGGCGAGCACAAGAAGCTCTGGCTGGAGAACAGCAAGCCCTACAACCAGTACCGCTTCGAGAACTTCAACGCGGGCAACTTGTGCAACTGGAGACTGGGCACACTGGACCTGTCGATGGACGTGATTCCCGCGACGGTGCCCGAGCTGTCCTACCCGACGCCCATCGTGCTGAGCAAGGACGTGGAGATGGGCGAGGTGTACCCCGCCAGCGAGCTGTACTATGAATTCTCCGTGACTCCCGCGCTGCCGACGGGCCTGGCGCTGGACCCGTTCAGCGGCAAGATCTCCGGCACGGTCCACTCCATCATCCCCGCCTCCACCTACCAGATCACCGCCAAGAGAGTGGGCGGCGGCACCTCTACCGCCTCCATCACCATCTCCGTGGACATCTGCACGGGCGGCAAGTCGCTGATCACGCTGGTGGCGCGCATGGACGGCTACCCTAAGGAGGGCTGCTACACGCTGTACTCGGGCAAGGGCACGAGCGGTCAGGTGGTGCAGTCCGTCCCCGGCTTCAAGGTGGCCTACGGCCTGAACTACGGCGACTTCTGCGTGGCGCACGGCCTGTACACGCTGGAGCTGAAGGACGCCAACAGCGACGGCTGGGTGAACCCCGCGGGCTACTACCTGACGGTGGACGTGGGCCAGATGATCGTGGAGATGGGCCAGATGCCGAACAAGGTGGCTTCCGTGACCACCCTGTTCTCCTCCTACCTGCCCTTCCAGATCGAGTACGACGACTGGAAGTTCTACAACATCGGCGACGAGCCCGCGGAGAACTGGATGGCGGTGGACTTCGACGACTCCGCCTGGCAGACGGTGAAGGCCGCCGCCATGGGCAACCACAACGGCGTGACCGCCTACGTGCGTCGCGAGGTGAACATCCCGGCGCTGGAGGACTACCACGTGCTGAACGTGCGCGTGAAGTATACCGGCGGCCTGGCCGTGTACTTCAACGGCCGCAAGGTGGCGCGCTTCAACCTGGCGGAGACCTTCGACGCCAGCACGGAGGCCAAAGCCCCGCACGACGCCTCCGCCTTCGCCAAGTTCCACATCGTGCTGCCCACGGCGGGTGCTGTGGCCGGCAAGAATGTGATCGCCTTCGAGATCCACCGCGCGACGAGCGACAGCGCCGTGGTGTTCGACGCGACGGGTGTGTTCGGCGTGAACGACTGCTCGGTGACCGTGGACAGCTTCGCAGCCATCGACGCCAGTCCCGTGTCTGGCTGCCGCAAGGAAGATTTGTTGGATTTGAACCCCACGACCTTCGGGTACATCTCCAACACGGCGGGCTCGTACCTGGTGTGGACGGTGGAGAACCTGGAGGGCTCCAAGTGGAACAGCTTCGCGCTGCAGACGAACGGCGAGGCCACGGGCTACAGCTTCTCGATCTACACGCGCTGGGAGGAATCGGAGCAGTACCTGAGCGCGCTGGCGGTGACGAACCAGGCGGTGATGGACCGCACTCGCTCCACCTGGGACATGCCCGTGGGCATCGCTGGCTTCAAGCAGTTCCGTTTCGAGATCGACACCGCGTCCACCGGCACCGTCAGCACCAACGCCTACATGTTCCTCTACTGCAAGCCTGCCGGCACGGGCTCCTGCCCCGCCGTGGGCGACTTCCCGTCGGTCGGCGAGGGCCAGATCTCGCCGTCCACCTGCCCTGACGGCTTCCGCGGCTACGCGTACAGAGAGTGCTCGGGCGGCCAGCTGGGCGAGGTGAAGATGGACAAGTGCGAGTACAGACTGCCGGGCAGCCTGCAGTACGAGAACAACAACATGGTGTTCGTGCTGGGCACGCAGTCCTCCAGCGGCGTGCCGACCTACCGCAACATCATCGAGGAGTTCTACATGCAGGAGAGCACGCCGCTGCCCGAGGGCTTCACGCTGAACCCCACCACCGGTGAGATCACCGGCAAGCCGACGGCGACCATGGACGTCACCACCTTCACGGTGCGCGGCAAGAACGCGAAGGGCGAGACCTTCGCGCCCATCTCCATCTCGGTGCGCAAGGGCGTCTGCCAGCCGGAGGGCGTGTTCGAGAGAACGGAGGTGGGTGAGACGGCGGTGTACGAGTGCTCGCAGCAGGGCAGCTACGTGGGCACGCAGAAGAGAGCGTGCGTGCTGGGCGAGAAGGACGGCGTGTGGGAGAAGGCGTCGGGCTTCTGCACGTCCGTGATGGTGATCGTGCTGCTCGTGGTGGTGGTGATTGTCATCATCGCGGTGGTCGTCTTCCTGCTCATGAGAACGACTCGTTCTGCCAAGGCTGTGGGTGGCGTGAAGGGCGGAAAGGTTGCGAAGAAGACGGTGCAAAAGTCTGTGGGAGGCGCCAAGGGAAAGGCCGTGAAGGTCTGATGTGTTTGTTCCACACTCAATCCATTCGAGATGGGGATTGACGACAACAGGCTCGTTTGCGCAGTCTGTCACGGACTGTCCTTCCGAGAGACGGAGTCCGGGGAAATGGTATGCACGCAATGCGGAACCATCTCCGAAGTACGCGCGAAGGGCTCCAAATGACTGTATAGCAATCGCACAAGGCGATGGTCGAGGAGGATTTGAATGCGATCCACAGGAACCAGTATGGCGTCTCCACGAAGCGAAGGGTGCGTGTTCTATATTCCATTGATCATGTAGGACTATATCAAGAAGGGGAGAAAGAAGAAGAAGTCAAAACAGCAGGTCCTCTCGCTGCAGCACGTTCTCTCCATTGTTCAGAAGATCCTGATGCACCAAGTGAATTCCATTTCAAAATTCTCATCATAGGTGGAGAGTGTCACGCCCTTTGTGGAGTGTCCAGAAGAGTACAACTCCCTGTGCAAGCGGATATGGCTCCGCCTTATCGTCACGTCGAAGCCCTATTTGTCGACATTCACCCACATCTATCCTTACACAATGACCCGCATCAAGCCTGCCACTCCCATCGCCAAGGAGCAGAAGGTGGATCTTCTTTTCCCTGATACCGACGTCAAACTCCTCTCTCCCAACAATCGCTCCGATGCGCCCACGCCCGACATCCGCACGCCGTCCGCGCCCTCCTCACCCGCCCTGCTGCCTCGTACCGCATCGCCAAAGCTCTCCCTCCCGCCCCTCGACATTCCCCTCTCCCCTCCCCCGACTCCTCCGCCTTCACCTTCAGCGGCATGGAACTCCCCCTCTCTCTCCGTTCTCTCACTGAGCTCCCAGCTCACCAAGTCCCCCGCCCGGAGTGCCAGCCACTCTCCGAAACGCTCCGCCACCTCCCCGCGGTACAGCGCGGCAAACTCGCCGAAACGCTCCGCCGCCGGCACGCCCGAGCGCGGGAAGAAGCGGCGGCGCGGGTCACTGACGAGCGGGACCTTCAACGTGAAGTCGATCCATTGGGACGACGACGAGCTGGTGGTGTACGGGCAGGAGAAGGTCTTCTCGCTCAGCGGCTACCAGCTTCAGATGATCTCGCTGCTGGGCATCTTGTACGCTGCCTGCCGCCTCCTCCGCATGCGTTTCGTCGCGCGGGACTTCGAGCTGTGCGAACCGCGGGAATCGCTCACATATAGCGCTGCCGTGGACGGCGTGATTCCGTACGTGCACTGCTTGGCGTTTCTGTCGCACGAGGATCTGTACGTGGTATGGTGTGCGGCTGACTTGAAGGTTGTATGTGAAGCCCATCAAACACTGGTTTTCTAAGATCGTGTTGCCCTCGGCGTCGCGCATCGAGGCGGAGGCGTGGTCCATCTGTGCAGAAATCGGGGTTTCTTTTTCCTCTCTGCCGGTCGTCCCGATTCTGCACCATGTCGGTTTTGCGCTGCACTGTCCCGATTGTGTGTAGGTCCTTTGGGCCCATCTCACTCCCAGCAACACTCTAGCCGAGCGTTTGCTGGACAGTGAGGCATCCCGTCCGCTGCGGCCACGCGCCAACGAAGAAGCGACGTTGCTGAGTCTGGAGGACCTGACGGAGGAGGAGTGGAACCAGCGGCGAACGAGCTATGAGGTGGTGTGAGGAGAGCGGTGTGAGGGTCAGAACGCTTCGCTGCGGCGGCTATGCGAACAGAGTGTGGTGTACGTTACCGCGCTGTTGGTGACGTGTGCGATGATTCTGAAGCAGGAGGAGTACGTCAGCACGCTCACCGACTTCGAGGGCAGTCAGGGCGACGGCTTCGGGTTAGAGGGAAAAGTGCACATCCCGCGAACCACCAATCACATGAGCGAGCTGAATGCGTCCCAGCTAGCCAGCGTGATCCGGTCGGGGAAGGGGGTGGGAGTTATGGGTAGGAAGATGGAACGAATGGTGTCATTGGACCCGAAGGTCACGGCAACGCAAATCGCAATGCCATCTCCTTCGCTGAAACTCCCTCGGGATGGGGCCAAGCCGTCCTACGGCGTGTACCATGGATTGCGTGTATGCCGTGTGATATGTCCTTTAGCGTAGTCCTATCAATTCGCACAATCTCTCCTTCAGTCAGCAGCGGCTCGTTCTGTTCGCGGCAAAAGACCATGGGAGTGGAGGTGCCAATTCTGACGGCGCACATGCGCAGTGTGGGGTACTTAGCTCACCTCCACGAGAGGAAGATGAGATGGAGAAGAAGAAGAAGAGCATTCTTGCGTCCTGCATTTAGTCCTTAGTTTTTTTCTCTTTCCTGTAAATACAAGGGCATTCACACTGTTCTGCAAACTAGTCACAATTCGTGGCGATTTCTGCGTTCCTCTTTCTTCACAAATAGAAGAGTCACACATACAAGAAATGTCGCTCCGTGGTGGAAAGGTCAACGAGGATAACATTTATGCGGCTATGACCCAGGCTCGTATTCTCACCGATTTCGTTCAGCGGTAAGCGCCTCCTCTTCATCCCTCACGCGCAGCTTAATCGGATACGTGCCAGGAGAAGTGCCTCACGAACAGC